>CM068830.1:97126532-97136532 GCA_028554795.2 Sinohyriopsis cumingii
AGGTATTCTGGAGACAAATACCCATTTACCTTTGCAGATATAGCAAACTTCATTAGCACTTACACACTTTCGTATGACTCTTATCAAATCAACGACCAAAAGAGTAAGTTTTGTTGCCACTTTCGCATGTGAATTATGCTTTCGTATGACTTTTAGCAAATATTTGACCAGCAGGTCGATCTGTGCTGACTCTTCCATCTTTGATCGTTTGAGAGCGGAATGAATACTCTGACGCTAAGACACTCTCCTTATATACAGAGACCTGCTGCGTATGAAACCTAGTCAAATGTAATTTTGCAATAAGATGAAACGATTTCATTGAGGAAGTAAAAGGCAATGATGTACCGTATCGCCTCACACAAAACCTGAAGTGTTAGTCCAAATCCGTGTCAGCGATTTCGAAGACGACATAACTGGGCTTTAATCAATGCTCTCCATTTCTGCCACAAAACCACGAGTCCTGATTCACGCCAAAAGAAATTTCGTTCGGTCCATAAAAAATAGTATCACATCTGAGAAACGCAAAAACGAACTTCCAGAAAACTGAGAACGACGGCTTACACCTACAACGTAAATGTATGAGTTCAAGTAGTGCGTAAAACTTAGTCAAATTAAATTTTTATAGTCAAGACGAAACGATCTCTTTTCGAAGAAGAAAGCAGACACCAAACGACAATGGCGATCCGTGTCACACAACAGTTTTCAAAATGTGTATGATCAGAGGTTTATTTAGCGATCTGCACGGTTAAATTAAATGTTGATGTATTTTGCAATAAGACGGACACAATTTCCATGGGATCGCCCATGGTACGATTGTTCGTGCATTAGTTTAATTTTTAAAAATATTTTTTTATATAAATCGCCTATAGGATAGACCCAGTAAAGCATGGCCATTCTCGTCACTGTCTGAATAGCTACTCAAGTCAATTCGAAGCGAACGCGGTAAGAAAATAAGTATAGCCAATGAAATGGCTTACAACGGGTGATGCATTGTTTTGTTCTAGGACTGTGTGGCATAATAATCCCTATGTTCTTGCGTTGTTACCATTACAGTGCAGACACTGAAATGTGAACTTACAAGCCCTCTTTGTGTGTGTGTCTTGTACCATTTCCTCTTACCACATCAAAATACTGAGCGTCACAGTATTGGTTCGCGTTTTCAAGCTGACCATTTTTTTATATCTCACTTAAACATTTCGACATAAACACTCACATCGGTAGAATCAGAACAGACGTGTTACAGTATTGAGGGGCATGTTATCTTTTTTTTTCAAACTAATAAATTTGGGGTTTGTATGAAGTAAAGAACCGAAAGTACAGTGAAACTCAAGGATGATGACCCAATCTGTCTGTCTATTGATGCATGTATTTACTTAAGAAGAAATATGACCTCTAAAACACAAAGAGATACGGCAAGCATGATTAGATTAAACACAACGATGTTTTTCCTTCACGCCTGTGTAATTTAGAGTTTCAATCGTCTTTGAACACAAACTTGGTCTCCTTTTGTAGGGCTTGAAATAATAAAAAAAAGCTGAAAAATCTTAAGCACTTTGCTATAGATAATTTCATCAACAGAATAAACAACATAAATACCGTTACAACAATAGAAAGCCTTAAATCTTCTATCAAAAAGAAATGCATGAAAAAAATTAAAGATTAACGATAACTAACCAATGAAACCGAATTTAACAAAGGCAATGACATGTGAAGAAATGCCTCTCACTTTGGAAAGGTAGGCGAATGTACTCTGTCATGCACCATCAACTTGAAAAAAATTATAAACAGAGAGAAACCTGAATTCAAAATTCAGTTGTTTTTTTTTTTTCTTCAAAATTATTTCGTTTCTTTTTTCTTTTTTTTTTTGGAACAAATCTAAGCACTAATATAGAGTGGAAAAGGGAAAATGCACATACAAGCTTTGATATTTCTGAAAAAATGAGGGGATATTCCTAACGTTCATAACCACCTATATATGCTTGGACTTGTCTGTGACTTATCCACAAAACAAGATGTACATATTTCTGGTCAAGCTGCAAGTGTGTGCGTGTTTTTGAAAATGGTAAAAACTTGGATATACAATTTTCTCGTGACACTCATAAAGTGAAGAGTCTGTGCAAGTGTCAAAAGCCAAAGTCATATAAGTTTTGTATTTTGTACGGCTTGTAAAGATTTCCACTTTAGGAAATGTGAAGTATCACAAGTTATTATCACAAACAGAAGTGGAACATAGGGGCTTGCAAGAAAGAAAATAACCCAGACAGTTGGTGTCATCAAGAGTGCTAGAGACGGTACCCGAACTTGCTTGCTTGCTTACTTGAATTAAAGTGATTTTCGCTCTAATGGAGCATGTATCACTGGTTTAATAACGCACCGCGTGATTTTTAATTACTCCTGGGGAAGGAAAGAGAGCCTCATCCCCCAGGCTTTTATGTACTCACAGACTATTTTTAAATTTAGCCACTCAGGTGTAGGACTAACTAGTCCTTAACAACCTGACTGAAAGGCTTTACACATGAGTGGGAATTGTCTCACCACACACTCATTTTTCTGTCCGAGCGTGGTAAAGGAGGAAAAAAGGTGCTCAGCAAGACAGCCATGGATGTTAAGTACTCACCGAAACGCTAGCCCGTACTTATTTCAAATCAAGTCGTGTCACCAAAAAAGACGACGTGTACGACATCAAAGGCATTGTCAAACGCAGAATGCCTCAATGCTAACTGGCTAGGTCTGCATTTCTTGCTCCCGCTGCTGTTGCGTATATTTCTTCCCTCCACACCGAGTTCTGGGCCTAATTATTTTAATTTCGTTGTACCCGAACTTACATTATCCATATTATCACCAACAAAAAAAACCAAAAAAAAACGCACAGACCTAAAAGAAACATTCACTCACTTTTTTACAGAATATTACTATTTTTAAAATTTTGATAATCGACGGAAACGAACAACTTAGAGTCACACTTTCTAACCAAGATAAAGAAATCATGTGCTGATAGACTCACTTCTGTATTTTTTCTTCTAACTGACTAACATATCATAGGCAATGGAATGTTATTTCTTTTCGAGAGTATGGGGTAGCCCTGAAATTTTTTGGGAACTTGAAGCTATGGCGATCGCTTAGGTTATAAGATGGCGGCCTCCTCTGACGACAGGCTTTCTCACAGGATAAGGTCTGCTTCTTCGGAAAAGAGAAGAAGAACTCTTTGGTGTCGATACGACAATCGACAAAGCCTCTGTCAGGTTCATACTGCTGCTGTTGCTGCTCTCTCTGCCGTTTAGGAAGTCTGTACTTCTCCATCCATTCTTCTTTCTCCTTCTTGAATTCCTCCTTGAAGAGCTCTTCTTTCAGGTCTTCAGTGACTTTCAACATTATGATATTGTCTATCTCTTCAGGTCTCGGTATCAGACTTGTCATGACCCTATGCAAATTCACATAGGCTTCGTTCAACTTGGCTAATCTTGAGCACATCTTCGTAGGAAGATAAGTTAACAATGGATGGGCAGACTGGAGACTTCCCGTTTGTATTGTCAAAGCGCGGACGTGAAGGAAAACATTGCTACACGGTTTTCGAGCCGGAACGTTCAAATAGTTTTATGGGAGGGATAGAAAGAAGTCAAAGAGCATCAATTCAACATTCCTATAGCCAAACAAACCACAAAGGCATTTTTTTCTTCAAAACACAACATTTTTTTATTCATACTAACAAACAACTCTAACATTTTTTAACAATAATCTAACACTATAACATCAAACATTTTTTTCAAATACCAAACGTTTTTTTAATTCACACTCTACTTTGAACAGGGCTGACAACGTTGTGAATGAAATTGTGATTTCCACTGTTGGAAATCATTAGGCCATTGATGGACACTACGTTTCCTAGCTTGAGACAAAAGATAAGCATAATGGTCACAAAACCATCGATCTACTTTCACATCGTTTCTAGCAGAAGAACGAGGATCAAAATGAGTCACTAAATGTTCTAAGGAATAGCCCAGGCTGCGATGATGCAGAAAATACACACAGTACTGTCCACACACCAAGGAATCTGTGCCTTGTAATTTCACATTATTGAATCGGGTGGTTTGAGCATTTCTTCTCATAAAGTCGATGATATCGTCTTCCAAAGGGGGCAATCCGTACGAATCGAAATATTCCACACATCCTTCTTGAGGAAAGTAGACGGCTACCCAGTGGGTTCCTGGGAGATGACTTTCGTCCGTGTTGATCACGTAAGCTTGATGGTCTTTAGGTTTGCGATGAGGGAGTTCATCTTTAGCACAGACGACAGGATTCCAAGAAGCCGTATACGAACTGTGGTTCAAAAGGTAATAAAGTTCTCAGGTATCCATTTTTTGTTTTTTTTCTTAAGTCATCAATTCGATCCTGACTTTCTGCTTGAAAATGTCTGACAAGTAATCGTTTTCTTCGCCTTGTCTCCCAACTCTGATCCAACAGAGCTTCGATGCGATGGATCTCTTGAGTTGTTAATGGAGGACAATAATGTTCACGCAAGCCTTTATACCACTGTTGTAACACGTCTTCTTCCGAGATGAGACTCCAAGCTTCGACCAGATATTCGTCCAATTTTTCTTCTTGACTCAGCATTAGCATTTATCGTGTTGAATTTGACTGGGATGATCGTTATGACATCCATAGCAATCTTTCTTGATCAATTCCTTAATTTTTTTTCTGTCAAGACTATAGCATAACAGGAAACTATATGTGATTCTTGTTCTGGCCATCTAGACTTCATCATGTTGACTTCTTCGTCTTTGTCTTGGGGTTCTCCTTCCTCAGGATCTTCACATTCCATGTCCAAAGAATCCCTACTATACAAACATTGATAAAAGTCTTCCATGACTTCTAATAGTGTAGAATGACTTCTCTCAAACTGTTGGCTTATATCGTATTGTCCAATTCAGCATACAGGAGGACGTTCACCGTATTATCTGCGCGTAGATTTTCTGCAAACTGAAATTCCACACGCATCTGGCCGGATTTTATAGGGTGAAAATGTCACTCGTCGCTGTCTTGACTTACAATTCGTTAGAGAACCGTTTTCGAAAATGGAGTTTCACTGTAACTTTCCCTTTGGAGAAGGGAATATTTTGTCCCAGATCTCCTTTTATAGCAATGTTGACAGTGTCTAAATACGACTTATTGACGGGTAAATAGTGAGGATGTACAAATTCACGGTGTACGTGATAGGTGTTTGCACCTTCCTGGTCATTGTTTGTGGTACTATCCACTTTGAAAGGAATGACACGCAGTAACGGCACAGAGGTGTGTCCCACCACGTTGTACTCCACCACATCGGAATACACAAAGATCAAATTAAGTCCTTGGTTCAGTTCTACCGGGTTTCCAAAAGCTCTGTAAAAATCCATATTACTTTTGATCTTGGGGCTCATATTGTTTGCGACCATTTCTGCATGTCCACCCAAAATTTCAAACAAACTACCATTGAACCTGAGGGACATTGTGTCCGTATCTTGAAATTTGATCACGAGACGATGAGCCACTTTATGGTACTCAATCTTCACACTTTTTTTGGCTCTGTTCAGTGCTTTGCCAAAGGCTAAGTTGAACCTGTCCGCAATAGTGTCCACCAAATGTTCACCACTAAAATAATAACCTGAAGGAATTTTCAAGGTATAGATAATGAAGGCTGGATTGCTGGCTGCTCTTGTGTCCCCTAAAAACCCGATTTTGTTGATTTCTTCCTCCAATTGGGCATTCAGGATTTCCACCTCGAAAGTGTTTTGCTTTTCGGTGATGTTTTTGATTTGTGTTGGGTGAATGATTTCCACTAAAGCCACTTCCCAATGGGCTTCGTGATCTAACTGGATGGTCTGAGGTAATTTGACCGTGTAACAGCACAACGTGTTGTTGGGAAACACCTCCATGGAACTGTCACTGGGTAAGGTTAAGTAAAATTGGCTGTTATTGCTCATAATTCCAGAGTTTTGTGGCTCTCCGAGGCGATACTGGAAGTCAGAGGAGTGTCTCCGCCCAAAATGGAGTTGTTGTTGGAGTGGTGGCTGGCACTGACACTGGACACAAGGTTCCCGTGGTTCCCGTTCGAGGAGAATTTCAGGGAGGGATTGGGAAGCAGGTAATCGATGTAACTGCTCAATACAATGGTCCACAATTGTTTGTCTCCTTGTTGCAAACTCAAATTGGCGATGGCTGCCCCGATGACACAATACACCACGAAGATAAGGCAGAAAAAGACGATTTGCGTTTTAGGCACACGTTCTCCACACTACACCCACAAGGGTTGTTTTTGTAAATCTTGCAGAGAAGAATTGGGTGAAGGAGTGATCGCAGTAGCTGAATCTGTGTGAAAGGGAATGATGGTCACTTCTTTTTATAGTCGATGACGTGCGAAGCGTCGATCCAAGAATGATAACTGGTCGGATATCCTTTCCAACGTACTTTGACTTCTTTGACGTCGTTTGCCCACTTTACGGTTTCTGCCAGTTAGCACTCCACCCACCTCGAGAACACAAATAACATCTAGTCAACAGCCGACTATACCTAACAAACAACCCGTCCCGGAAAGAGTGGTGGCAAAACAAAGGTCCAATTATCTTAGACAAACGGTATGGCAAACTCAAATGTAATTATCGGAGGCACTACGTTCTTTTCTCACTCCGATACTACAGACAATCTCAGCTGAAATAACAACCACAACAACAACAACAGCGACAGACACCATAGCGGCGGATTTGAAACTATCTGAAGAATTAGTATCAGAACCAGAAAAAGAAATTGAGGCGGTTGAGGAGGAGGAGGGGGACGCTGACCCTCGTTGAAAAGTACACCGAAATGGGGCTAGATCAAGCATTGTATGACGTCAACATAGCAGGGCAGTTTATTAGAGCCATACAATACGTTGCCTACAGATCTCTAGACACCTTTAAACCAAGACCTTCTCAATGGGGATTAGGGGTCAGAGTTCTTCCCCAATTCTACAGACAAACCTACACTGGATACCCCCTCAGTCAACTGGTAGAAGCCGCTGCTTACATTACCGCCCATCATGGCTACGCATTTCCTGATATCAAGAATCATGTGACTAGGAGTGCGGGAAAGAACGTGAGAGCAAAAGAGAGACGTGTTACCTTCTAACCGAAAAAAACAGACTTTTTTTAGGGCTCCAAAAGATTGCTTTTTATTAAATAGGGAACCATATTTGGCTTGGTATCCCTCCTTGACTAAACTATTCTCGAAACAAACTTGACCCATTGGAACACTGCAACAAACTTAACTTTTTAAACCTAACAGTGACCAAACTGGTATATGTCGCTTAGACATGATAATTTAAATAAGATCAGTATGGCTATTTTTATGTACACTAAGTACTAATATTAGACAGATATGTTAGGAAATTTAACAGACTCGTTAGATTTGAACTAATTGCACAGGTGGTTAACACATTATTGGTACTTATTATTGTCGATTAGCAAAAAAACAGGACTTGATTTGAAATAAGTACGGGCTAGCGTTTTGGTGAGTACTTAACATCCATGGCTGTCTTGCTGAGCGCCTTTTTTCCTCCTTTACCACGCTCGGACAGAAAAATGAGTGTGTGGTGAGACAATTCCCACTCATGTGTAAAGCCTTTCAGTCAGGTTGTTAAGGACTAGTTAGTCCTACACCTGAGTGGCTAAATTTAAAAATAGTCTGTGAGTACATAAAAGCCTGGGGGATGAGGCTCTCTTTCCTTCCCCAGGAGTAATTAAAAATCACGCGGTGCGTTATTAAACCAGTGATACATGCTCCATTAGAGCGAAAATCACTTTAATTCAAGTAAGCAAGCAAGCAAGTTCGGGTACCGTCTCTAGCACTCTTGATGACACCAACTGTCTGGGTTATTTTCTTTCTTGCAAGCCCCTATGTTCCACTTCTGTTTGTGATAATAACTTGTGATACTTCACATTTCCTAAAGTGGAAATCTTTACAAGCCGTACAAAATACAAAACTTATATGACTTTGGCTTTTGACACTTGCACAGACTCTTCACTTTATGAGTGTCACGAGAAAATTGTATATCCAAGTTTTTACCATTTTCAAAAACACGCACACACTTGCAGCTTGACCAGAAATATGTACATCTTGTTTTGTGGATAAGTCACAGACAAGTCCAAGCATATATAGGTGGTTATGAACGTTAGGAATATCCCCTCATTTTTTCAGAAATATCAAAGCTTGTATGTGCATTTTCCCTTTTCCACTCTATATTAGTGCTTAGATTTGTTCCAAAAAAAAAAAAGAAAAAAGAAACGAAATAATTTTGAAGAAAAAAAAAAAACAACTGAATTTTGAATTCAGGTTTCTCTCTGTTTATAATTTTTTTCAAGTTGATGGTGCATGACAGAGTACATTCGCCTACCTTTCCAAAGTGAGAGGCATTTCTTCACATGTCATTGCCTTTGTTAAATTCGGTTTCATTGGTTAGTTATCGTTAATCTTTAATTTTTTTCATGCATTTCTTTTTGATAGAAGATTTAAGGCTTTCTATTGTTGTAACGGTATTTATGTTGTTTATTCTGTTGATGAAATTATCTATAGCAAAGTGCTTAAGATTTTTCAGCTTTTTTTTATTATTTCAAGCCCTACAAAAGGAGACCAAGTTTGTGTTCAAAGACGATTGAAACTCTAAATTACACAGGCGTGAAGGAAAAACATCGTTGTGTTTAATCTAATCATGCTTGCCGTATCTCTTTGTGTTTTAGAGGTCATATTTCTTCTTAAGTAAATACATGCATCAATAGACAGACAGATTGGGTCATCATCCTTGAGTTTCACTGTACTTTCGGTTCTTTACTTCATACAAACCCCAAATTTATTAGTTTGAAAAAAAAAGATAACATGCCCCTCAATACTGTAACACGTCTGTTCTGATTCTACCGATGTGAGTGTTTATGTCGAAATGTTTAAGTGAGATATAAAAAAATGGTCAGCTTGAAAACGCGAACCAATACTGTGACGCTCAGTATTTTGATGTGGTAAGAGGAAATGGTACAAGACACACACACAAAGAGGGCTTGTAAGTTCACATTTCAGTGTCTGCACTGTAATGGTAACAACGCAAGAACATAGGGATTATTATGCCACACAGTCCTAGAACAAAACAATGCATCACCCGTTGTAAGCCATTTCATTGGCTATACTTATTTTCTTACCGCGTTCGCTTCGAATTGACTTGAGTAGCTATTCAGACAGTGACGAGAATGGCCATGCTTTACTGGGTCTATCCTATAGGCGATTTATATAAAAAAATATTTTTAAAAATTAAACTAATGCACGAACAATCGTACCATGGGCGATCCCATGGAAATTGTGTCCGTCTTATTGCAAAATACATCAACATTTAATTTAACCGTGCAGATCGCTAAATAAACCTCTGATCATACACATTTTGAAAACTGTTGTGTGACACGGATCGCCATTGTCGTTTGGTGTCTGCTTTCTTCTTCGAAAAGAGATCGTTTCGTCTTGACTATAAAAATTTAATTTGACTAAGTTTTACGCACTACTTGAACTCATACATTTACGTTGTAGGTGTAAGCCGTCGTTCTCAGTTTTCTGGAAGTTCGTTTTTGCGTTTCTCAGATGTGATACTATTTTTTATGGACCGAACGAAATTTCTTTTGGCGTGAATCAGGACTCGTGGTTTTGTGGCAGAAATGGAGAGCATTGATTAAAGCCCAGTTATGTCGTCTTCGAAATCGCTGACACGGATTTGGACTAACACTTCAGGTTTTGTGTGAGGCGATACGGTACATCATTGCCTTTTACTTCCTCAATGAAATCGTTTCATCTTATTGCAAAATTACATTTGACTAGGTTTCATACGCAGCAGGTCTCTGTATATAAGGAGAGTGTCTTAGCGTCAGAGTATTCATTCCGCTCTCAAACGATCAAAGATGGAAGAGTCAGCACAGATCGACCTGCTGGTCAAATATTTGCTAAAAGTCATACGAAA
>CM068830.1:97141532-97335984 GCA_028554795.2 Sinohyriopsis cumingii
ATTGTCAGTAATATAAAATTAATTACATAGCCCTTTTACATTGTCAGTAATATAAAATTAATTACATTGCCAGTAATATAACATTAACTACATTGCCCTCTTACATTGTCAGTAATATAAAATTAATTACATAGCCCTTTTACATTGTCAGTAATATAAAATTAATTACATAGCCCTATTACATATCAGTAATATAAATTATTGACATTGCCCTCTTACATATCAGTAGCATAAATTAATTACATTGCTCTCTTATATTATCAGCAATATAAAATTAATTACATTACCCACTTGCATTTTCAGTTACAGTAATATAAAATTATTACATTGCCCACTTACATTTTCAGTTACAGTAATATAAAATTATTACATTGCCCAGTTACATTATATTATCAGTAACCGTAATATAAAATTAATTGCATATCTCTCTTACATATCAGTAATATAAATTTAATTGCATTACCCACTTACATTATCAGTAACAGTAATATAAAATTATTACATTGCCCACTTACATTATCAGTAACCGTGATATAAAATTATTACATTGCCCACTTACATTATCAGTAACAGTAATATAAAATTATTACATTGCCCACTTACATTATCAGTAACCGTAATATAAAATTAATTGCATAGCCCTCTTACATATCAAATGTACAAAATTAATTAAATTGTCGGATTATATATCAGTGAATAAAGTTTATTATATTGCCCGGTCCTGAAATACTTCAATTTTTCCTTTCAGTAAAAGGGTAGGCAAGAAACTTTTAGTACATTTCAAAACTGTTGACGATATCACAGTTCCAAAAATGGTTTAATGTTTCTGGTAAATCGATTGAAAAAGGAACATTTATTCTTTTTTATATTCCAGTTTGCTTTTGCTGGTATTTTAATGTTTTTTTTTTATAACTAAAAATATTTGTTTCAAAACGTTTCTGCAGTAATTTCTACTGAAACCAAAATAGCTTATACGCTTTAATAATTCTTTAACTCACGGCAATATATTTTGCCCAATCAAAATGATTTGGTAGCTTAGATTGTAGTTTCCATTTAGCTACTGTTTGAATTTATAATATTTCTGTATCGTTATTTATAATGTTTCTGTATCTTTATTTATAATATTTCTGTATCTTTATTTATAATATTTCTGTGTCTTTCACCAACATATTATAAATATTTCTGCAACCTTTCATAGTTTTAAGAAGAAATAATATCGTTTTTGCAATGCAATGCATTTTATAACATTTCTGGTTGGAATTGCATGTATAATTTATCATATATAATGTCTAAGCGTTAATGACCCCTACATATTATAAACAGTCGGTTACAGCATCATATATTTCATTTCCTCTTTGCCATGATATGCAATCACCACTAGTCCGGACAAAATCATTTATGGATAGTGTACCTTATTTCAAACGATATTTTCCTAACAATAAAGACCCTCCGACCTTAATATTTTCATCATAAATTAGGGGTTCATCAATAAAATCTAAAAAAGTCTCTCAAATACACATACAGAGAATATATAATAAGAAATAAAAGCATCCTTACAAAGTATGCTATCATTATCTCCTATGTGCCTTTATATATAATTGGTACCGAACTTGTTAACTTCCTTTAAGTATTAAAACAATGAAATATGTGTTTTACATTTTTTATTTATGGTAATGTTACGTATATCTGATTTAATTCATATTTATTTAAATTTAATTGTTTGTCAGTTTTAATTTTTGTATTCTATTACATGCTATTATAATGTAAATTTATTCACTGGAGATGATATTTTTTCCAGAAAATCGGTTGACGTGAATCATTTATTTTGTAAACACCAGGTGATCTAAATCCTGATCTTGTTTCAGACTTTGTAGCAACCTTCGAAAACAAGTTATATTTTATTTTAAAATGATTGGTTGTTTCCAAAGTCATGACGGGACTTTGTCTTTAAGATGTAAACAGTATTTTTTAAAATTTTTATTCTCGGAATAAAATCATTGGTCTAATCAAGGCCATGTTCTGTGTACGTGATTTTATATATATATATATATATATATATATATATATATATATATATATATATATATATATATATATATATATATATATATATAAGCACCATCACGTGGCCCTGTGTTTCCCAATTCTGATTTTTCCATTACTGCGCATTTGTTAGTTTTAATAGAGATGCGTAGAGAGAGATTTCTCAGTTTTGGGCTTTTTACACTGATGTTAAGTTATTTTGTTATAGACAGATTTAAGTTATAATTTTCTTCAGATCAGATGGATTTAAAAAAAAATAATTCTTTTTTCTCTGGAAATATTTTGAGGAGTGCTCACACGGAAATTTTGGAAAGACATTGCTTACAAATTTAATTTGGATTTCCGAAACCGGAGTGTTCATTATTTGTATTTCTACAAGGAACTGTAGACTTCAACACTACAGATTATAGCATACGTCATCGTCTTCCATCTTGGATTCTTCGTCGGGATTCGAACATGAAATCAATAGAACATTTTGTTGTTAGGACTACTAAACGTTTATTCTCGGATTATTTTTGGATCATTTTTGGATTTGATTCTATAAAACCGTAGGTTCTTATTTGTTTCTTCTCATTTTTACAGAATCTTTCCAGGGAAATAAATTATTGTATTTTTAAAAGTTTGTTGTTTTGACTCTTTCTTGTGTTACTGTTTATTCGAGCCTAAACAAGTGACATAAGAGTAAGTGTTATTCTAACCCAAGATAATTTTAAAACAAGCAAAAAAATCAAACAAATATTGTAATTAAATGTCTTTAATTATTTGCGAGTAAAATAGTATACCTTATTCAAATCAAAACGCATGAAAACACTATATAAAGAAACAAAACAAAAGGGGACAACAGAAATAAAAGACTAGGACTCTCAATTCAATATTGAATAGGAATGCCATATTCAGTCTAGATTTAGTATTTTTCACAATGTTTTTATACTATTAAAAGTTATTTCCGTTCAGGATTTTATTTTCACAACAGTCTTACAATTAATTGTTATTGACAATTTTAAGATATTTTTGTTTTAATTTTTAAACCTGGTTTTACCATGACAGGAAATAGCTTTGTTCTTGGTTCGCCTGGTAAGATCCATTGATAAGTTGGTACTACAAAAAATGTTAGACGAGTTTTATAAGAAAGGACGGGGAAAATATCAGGTTATGGACAGGAAGATGAACTTTGGTCTTAAGGATTCCACAGAGAGTGTTCGTAGACACTCTGAGGTCCGAACTTCAGTTTGCTAAGAAGGAAACTAACGCAATGAAACTAGGAATTACTGATACTGAAGACAGCATGAATTTTATCCATGAGGGGGTGACAAAATTCCAGAATGAAACAAGATCTCCAGACCATAAAAGAGAAGATCAAATAGTATCTGGTGAAAGTTCGAGGGAAAAATCTTATGGAAAAGAATGGACGAAAATACAATCTTCATTTGCAGGTAGTGAGATAGGGCGATCCTGGTGAAAACATCTACCTGGTGGTTAAGGATATGGTTTGGTCTGTTGCTTCACAGCGATCCTGGTGAAAACATATACCTGGTGGTCAATGATTTGGTTTGGTTTGGTACAGCAGCACAGACAGGTTATTTAGTCTCGAGCAATTGCAGTAGAGTGTCTTGCCCTAGGACACACCAAGGTAGCTGACCCAGGCTGGTACGAGGGTAGGATTCGAACCCGTACCCTTTCGGTCGTGAGTCTGGTACTCTAACCACTGAGACACTGTAGCTCCTGGTGATCAGGGAGGCACTAAAATGTTTTGGGTATTAATAAATAACGAATACAAGACGTGTTTTGTGTTCGCACATAGAACTCCTACCAAATTTCCTGGTCCAGGGTCCATTATAATTAGATTTGTTAATTAGGTTGGGGAATGTCTAACAGCCATAACAATAAGAGAATTATGACTGACTTGCCTGTTCATATAAAAATAGAAAGTGTGATGATGGGTAAGGAAGCGTGCGTCATTAGCCAAAAAGCGAGAGCCTTCATACAAGAATAAGGGAAATAAATATACATATGTGGTTGGAAACACAAAAGGGTGCCTGAGATAGGTGGGCGAAACGAGTTGTTTAGTATTCGACAACTTAAAATGGAATAATCTCAGTTAGATCAGTAATATTTGACAGAATGATATAGCATACAATTCAAAATTAAACCCTTGGACTTTAATCTTTTATGAGAAAAAAAAAACGAAACGCATTGAAAGATGTTTTTTAAAATAATGCTATTTTCAGGATGGGATTTATGTCTTGTTTCATCTTGATTCTAAGTTTTGTTTTCAGAATAATCCCAGACAAATAGGAAATGTATTCCTTAAATATTCTCTGACATTAAACAATATAGCAAACTAAGTTACTAAAAATATATTAGTCAAAGTTAGGCTTTCGCATAGATTTGAGGCCTTGACTGTAAACATAATGGGGGAAGACATAGAAATTAACGAATATGCTGACATGAATAAATACCTTGATAAACTCACTTCAGAAAATGAGTAATATGCAAATGCAAGCAAGTTATCCATTGGCCTAATGCTTCCTCTTTTTTCTGTAGGAAGGGGAGAAAACCTTGAACGTATATTGTTTAAAATGATAATCCTTGCCTTACAGCATAATTCACTTTGATTACATTGTTATAAGGTGCCCCACTTTACCGTAAATTTGTATTGTATAAAATAGTTTACGTTCATTTTATATTTCAATTATTGCTTTCTGAGAATCAATAACAATAAAATATATCTGGCCTCGAATTGGTTTACCAATTAAAATATATTATATTGGTCAAAGATTAGAAGAAAGATTGTGGTGTCTCTTTAACTCTACACTGGCTATGAAAATCTACTCAACAGTAAATTTTGGCCAAGGTCTTTGTTGTGTTGCCTTAAACTTATACTTGTCTCCTGCATAAGTGTATTAATTTTTATTTTCTGTTTATTTTGTTGTTGTGGATTTAAGTGTTTGTGACACGCGGCTTGTAGAACTTTTTGCTTGTTTTCTTTTGCTGTGAATGCCTTTTCGTCTTTTGCTTTTGAAACCACTATGTTCAGATGCCAGTTTCACTTTTGTCTGAAGAAGAAAAAAAATATTTTCTTCTTAGGTTTTCCTTTTTTATATCTATTTTTAGAAACAATATAAAAAAAACAGCAACAGTAACACACACACACACACACACACACACATACACGCACAAATATTTTGTGTAACCAATACATGAGCGCAGTATTTTTAATGACGGTCCAATACACAAGCTAAGATTTCTGAGATACAAAAACATAGGTCAGTTTTCTTCTTGACACATCGGAGAGAATAGCTAGCTCTCTCTCTCTCTCTCTCTCAATAATTATGTTAGAATTTTGGATTTTAAAACAATTGCACACCAAAAGTTTAGAACCAAAGTGTGTTTCTTCATCGGGTACATTTCACTAGTCAAATGAAAATATGGACTTTAGTATTAAAGCACGGACACTGATAAATTTTGTTATTCATCTTCAGCATAACGAAAAGACTATCATCTGTGTCACGAAACATTCGAACAAAGCTTGTGTATGTCAGAAATCTTTACGTTATTATGGGCAGTTAGATTTTGCAATGTGCTCTTTTCAATGTTCAGGTTTTAGAAAAACTTAATCTAATTTACTCATTCAAATTACTCTAATTTACGAATCGGTTTTGCGTCATTTGCTTTCAGGCGGAGACAACGAGACGTAAAAACTGCTTGCTCCAGACTTTCCACAAACAAAAGTTTGCAGTCCTTGTTAAGGAACTTGTACCATTGTAATGTCTAGACACCAGCATTGTGAAGGCCATGATTACAGACAACGCAGTCCGATCATACTATCTACAAGGAGAACACACATCAAACCGTCTTGTTTAATTTTGATAATGCATCAATATAACACTGACCTTCAGAAAATTCTAATTGAAAAATACGCTATAAATAAATAAATAAATAAATAAATACAACTGACTGCCGGTGAGAATTGTAAAATTGTGTATTACTTAATTTTCCACCCCATTTGAGGTTTATTATAGGATTTATAAAGACTACAAAATAAACAACTTATGCACATTTCTATCACATAATTTATCCTTCTCCTAATAAATTTGTATCAACGGTAACCTAATGTTAATTTATCAATTCTTCTTTCATTCCACTGAGAAAATTATTGGTATTATGAGAATAGTAAAGGGGGTGGTAGCTTTGCTTCAAATAAGAGGGAGGGGGTACATTATAGTAGGGAGTATAGAGTTTAACTTCATTTATAATGGGTACATAGGGTGGTAAGTGGGACAAGGTAAGTTATAGTTATCAATAAGGATTATAAATTCTATTTTACACCCCTCTTTTATATCTTAACCTGTGTGAATGTGATGGTAATTTTGCCTAAAATAGGACGGTAAGCATTTCTACTTTATTTATTAAGGGGTCATAGGATCGTAGGGAAGATGGAGAAGTTAGTTTTGTTTATAAAAGTTGTTTATAAGGGATTAAAAGTATAGTCTTTTACATCCTACGCTGAATGCATATTTGCTGATCCCTCCAAATAGGGGTAGGGAAGATATAAGGGGGAATAGGATCTTTAATTTATTTATAAAGGGATCACATAATGGTCTGGGAAATATGGAATTTAATTTTGTTCATCAAGTATTCAAATTATATTGTATACCCGTCTTTCACATATGTGTGGTCAGTAAATAAGTGGGTATTGGTCACTCAAAACGTAGATATGGATGTTATGGGTAATACATCTTGGCTAACCAAGGTTCCGATATGATAACCCTATCTACACCTTGGCATATCGAGCAGATAGGTTTGATAATTAGCATTCAGAAATTTCCAGTTTTTGAATTTTGGTATCATGTTACCATGGGTTTACTGTGGGAGCTGAATTAGTACCGCGAGTCCTATTGATAGTTTGTACTACAGGGGCGGATCCATGAATATATTTGGGGGTGGGGGTGCGACTTAAACGAGTAGGCCAAACGTCTGTGCGAAGGGAACCCCTGGCGAAGCCCCCGGAAGCTCCTACAACGTTTCCAGGGCATAGTTTTAATCACATATAGTATTCGCCCAACTTCCCGTTTGATTGTACCCCTCCCATTTTTTTAAAAAGCTTCCAGGCTATATAAAAAATGAACTAAACTTTGCCATTTCATTCATCAGTTTATAATTTCTAACCCGATTACAAAGGCGATCCTATATTTTCAAGCAACATGTGTAAGGTAGTTCACTGTCTGATATCCTCAATAATTCCGCAGATTTTGGAGTTAAATCTCTTTAAAGACACGTATATAAAAGTTCCCCATTTTTATTTGTTCAGTTTGCAGAATTTGAGGCTTAAATCAGGTCTGTAATAAAGCAACTAAAGTTTCCTATATAAAATTGTATTTCAGTTCTCATACTGTTCGTTTTGTTGCTGTCTTTATGGGTTTAGCGCCATTTTTCAGCAGTTGATAGGCTATACAAGGCAGCCAGTGTGTCTTGTGGAGGAAGAACCCGGAAAGAACCACCCACCCATGGGAAACTACTAGCAAGCTTTTTCACATGCCCACACTGGCCGAGTCTTGGGCTCACAAAGTCAATGTGCATCAACGTGGGAGTTAAATAATTTAGTTTTTTTCTATGCGATGCTCGCTTTGCAGACGACTCACCCTGCCGTGAATCACAGATGTGTTTCGACATTTTGTATTTAAAATGAATCAAGACTTAGATAGAATTTTATATAATACCAAAATACACATGAAATAAAATCCTACTTTAAAGAAATGTCGCCGCTGCTCACGAACAAGCGAATATTTTTTTAAAAGATAGCACACACATTGTCATTGAAGGCTGACGAGAGTAAGAACTTTTGTCTCTTTAACAAATATGTGAAACGAGTTCTTCACTTGGTGTACTTTATATATGCAAATTAATATATCACTGACGCTATTGTTAGTAAAGTAATCTGTGTGTAAATTGTTATCTCTGACCTTTTAATCGCATTTGTGCTGGGTTGTATCTAGGATTTGGCAAATCTGAACACTGCTCATCTCCCCCGTCTTGAAGTTGAAAAAGGCGGGGGTGGGGTCAGTCTGGTCATAGTTGGGTACAGCAGAGAGGGTGAACAGACCACTTAAGGGAGTGGTCACCTTGTGTTTAGACCAAAAAAAAACAGTGACCACTCATAGAGGTCAATACCACGTCTACGATTATTGTTTGTCCCAAACAGAATTGTAGACGACCCTCTCTGCTGCTATCAATATTGGGAATCATCATCTGAATCATGGGAATCTTTTGTTTTGTTCTTCAAGTAATATTCAAGTTCTGATGGTGGTTTTTCTATTTTTGGATTTATGTTTTTTCTTTTTCTGTAATATATCATCAAACTTCTGTATCGATCTCCGCCGCAATTTTTGCAAATCTGATATAATCCTCTAACGCCGTTGTTACATCCAACACATCTTCGTGAACCAGCATGAGGGTTTTTCTTTATAAGATAATTATGTTTTTTACAATATTCTCCACGGCATTTTTTATCACATTTGTTAGTGGTTCCTTGACGCAGCCACGTACAATTGTTCATTATATTAATGATATCTTTTTAATTTTATCATCACCCCTTCTGCTGTTATAATAATTAAATCATTATGTTATAATAAAATGGTACATCCGGAATCTCATACTGCAAGGATAGCTCGAGAACGATTAGAAGCAATTAAAAACTTTCTTCCTGTTAGAGATTCATTTAGAAAAAATCTACAAGCGCAGCAAGAAGCACAAGTTGAGTACGAAGAGGACACTAAAAAACTGTTTAAGCCCGTCACTGCAGCTACTGAGAAAGTTACAACAGTCATCAAAGAAGATCTTCTTCCAGTATCAAAACAAACTGCGGTGCAGACTGAAAAAATAGCAAGAAGAACTAAACAGACAAAACAGATTTTACGAGATCTTCCAACTGATATAGCTGCAGCTCAACCTCCACCTGTTGGTGAGGAAATACTTGAAGAAATTGGAAAACTTCGTACTGAAGTCGCCGACGTGCAAAAAAAACATGTATCTGAATACAAACCAGTAGGAGAAAACTTAGAATTGATTGCAAGATTTAACGAAGGAATTGTTGAAGATATTAGAAATACTGAAAAAGAAAAATTACCTGAAATGATATTATTTGGTATATTTAATAAATCTAGTATTTTAAAACCACGTCATGAAAAAACAAATGATGATAATTTCATTAAATGGATATATCGCGTATATTACAACAAAAAACAAGCTAGAGGTCCAGAATACAAAAGTCTTGATAGAGAAGTAAAAAGACTTTATAGAGAGAGACTGGAACAACTAAAACAAGAACAACCCTCCCAGCGGAAACTTCCTCCACCTTTACGTAAAATAATTTCTGCGCCGGAAATGACATTTACACCGACAGATTCACCACATGGATTTCGAAGAAGTGACTCCCCGGTCGCCACTGAAGTACTTTCTCCGGTAATGCAACCACCAGTATTTAAAACACCTCAAGATGAACCTAAAACAGGATCTGGTTTATGTCCTGATAATATCATTAATGATGTATCACGGTTAGAGGTTCTCATAGGAGGAAAACGTGCAGAAAATAACTCAACAGAAATAACCAATGAAGCATCTGATATTTGCCGGCGACTATTTCAAGGTGGTATCATGGATATCGGCGTTTACCGAGAACTTATTGATGAGCTCGTTGATGATTAGTCACCGCGATTAGATAAATGGTAAATAAAATAAGATGATCATACATAATAATCATCGTAAACCCGTACAGGTCAGAGCGGTAAACTCACGATTACCAATCTATAGGGTTATTTACGGAGATGGACTTGGTGATGTCATTCGGGGATTATTCACAAGGATAGCTCCAAAAGCAGCACCTATTGCAAAACAATTATCGATGAAAGCTATCGATATTGTTCGTGAAAAAGCTCCTGGAGCAATTGTCAATGTTGCTGGTAAGGCATTCTCGGCGATCAAAGATAGACTAGCACGATTATTGCGACGAAAACGACAACCACCAGTGAAATTGGCAAGTACTGAAATTATGCCAGTAGATGTAAGTAAAATAATAAATCAGGCTGCAAATCAAAAACTAGCGGCGATATCTGAAGAAGCAGAAAAAAATATAACAGCAAATTTAACAGCAGGAAGCGGTCTTCGTCGACGATGATTTAGATCATCATTTGAAAAATGGTAACTATAATAAAAATGTTCAAGCGCGAATCAGACCCAGCATTTGATATGGAGGCGCCTGTCCTTAAGTATGAATCTATGCGTGATTATCAGTTTTATTCTTATGACGCAAGACAACCAAATCAGCGGGGGAGAATCGAATTACAGGTTCATGATACGAGTAGATATTTCTTGCCCGCTGAAGCGTTTATTGAAGTAGAGGGTAGACTTGTAACGAATGTTGTAGCTAATACGCCATATGGTGCCAATTTGCGTGTTGGTTTTGTCAACAACGGGATTATGGCGTTGTTTGATAGCGCCACATACATGATTGATGGAAAAAATATTGAATCAGTTCAGAAGGATGTTGATGTTGCCACAACAATAATTGGTCTAGCGAGATATTCTGACGACTTTACAAGATCGGCTGGTCCAACAATGATGTTTGCTAAGGATATTACCAACAACGTTGATCATGTTCAGTATACCAAAATACGGACACCTCGAGATACTGCATCTGATCCACAACCAGTTGATTTTGAACACGCAGACAGACCAGGCGCTGCTTTTGATATTGTAGGAAGCGTTAATGCGACTTACAACCTGGGATTTGCAACACGCCGAGCAGCGCTGTTAGGAAATGATAGAAATTTTTCGTGTGCAATTCCATTATCTCACATCTTTGGATTTTGCAGAAATGTTAGAAAGGTCATCTTTGGAGCTAAACACACAATTGTGCTCGTAAGAAAAGGTGATGATAATGATGCAATCTGGCGAGGTGCTGGTGTTGCTGATGGTAAAGTAAATATAACAAAACTTTCATTGTGGATGCCAGTAATGACTCCATCTATTACTGAGGAACAAAAATTACTATCTTTTATGGATCAAGGCGGTAAATCATTGCTATCATGGTTAACAGTAACCACAGATGCTGCTCAACGCAATATTAATGGTTTATTTACATGGCATATAGCATCACAACAGGGTGTTTCTGCACCACGACATATTTTTATTGCGCTGCAAGATAATGCTAGGATAAATGATCAAGAACGTTCACATATGATATTTGACAATTTTGGAGTTAATGAAGTTTCCTTACGGATAAATGGACATCAAGAACCATCTGAGGATATATTGTTAAATTTTGATCAAAATCATGTAGCGCGCGCGCATATCATCGTTTAATGTCATTCATGGGACGTGATCAAAATATAGATACTGGTTTGCAAATATCACAATTAGATTTTACAGGTCTATATCCGATTTATTATTTTTCGCTAGAACATCTTGATTTACAGAGCAATCGCGGTCGTACTTAGCGATAAAGCCATGTTACTTGAAGGTGGTAGTGGTCGAATGAGAGTCGTTGATGCACCAGTGGAAAATCTTTAATCGTGTTATTTAAAAACACGAGTATTATCATAAAATGCCATATCAACACGTTAGTGTCAGTCTGACTCACGGTCAGATTAAAAACCTTCAATCAAATTCAGCAAAAAACTGCGGAATGAAAATATCACTAAAGCGAGATCAGATCACGGGTGGTCAAAATAAACTATCATTATCAGAACGCCAGCTTAAACATTTCAACGACGCTAAACAGTCAAAAACAGGCGTCAAACTCAATCTCTCTGCGGGTGCGGTTAAAGACTCAATTAAAACAGGCGGTATTTTTCCACTTCTCGCGGCTATTCCAGCGTTAATAGCTGCTGCCGCGCCAGCCGTAGCAAAGGCAGCCGCGTTAGGTGCTGTTGGAACAGCTGCTGGAATGGCTCTAAAGAAAGCAACAGGGCAAGGATACAAAAAAAAGGGACGCGGCTTAAGATTGCCAGGATCTCGTTGGGGAAGAGGCCTGAGGCTTCCACGTTAGACGTTCCAGCATCAAATTTTGATTTACTTGATGCCGCTAAACGATTAAAAATAAAAGCCTTTAGAAGTGTTTTCATGCGAGATCAATTACCAAAACAACCAAACAAACTCGAAACAGGTATTATTAATCTCGACGAACGTTCCGGACCTGGTACTCATTGGGTATCATACGCGGTTGATCCACGTGGAATCGTTTATTTTGATTCATACGGGTTAGCTCCGCCTGTTGAATTTATCAAGTATGTTGCACCACTTCACGCAACAACCAAAGTTTGGTATTCAACGCTACCCACACAAACAACGACAGATCCGCCAATATGCGGCCGTGAAGTAATTAATGTACTCGACGCTATATCAAAATCATCCAGGCCGCCACATAAAGTTGTGCATGATTACACAAGTAAGCGATTCGTTGCGCGTAAAGCGTTTTAAACAACAGGTCTTATTATAATGGTTGATATTTACGGAAGATCTTCTTCACGTGTTAAGAAAAAGCCCGGCGACGTTGATCTATCGAAGTACGCTACTAAGGATGACCTCGCTGATATTATGAACCTGGCTGGAGTTGACCCAGATGAGGTTGTTATTTTTCAGGATCGACATGGTAAACTAAAAAGCAGCAATATCAAATGGAATGATATAATTCGACGAGTACTTGGTACAGTTACGGATAATATACCCGTGTTTACTGACAGCGGCAGAATCAGGGATTCAAGTATATCGTTTACAACCATCAGAAATCAAATTACGGCAGCTGCTGATAATCGCGTAAAAAATACCGGTGACACAATGACAGGTGAACTTAGCATGAACGGAAATAAAATAGTAGTTTTAGGAGATCCAACATCCGGTGAAGATGCTGCAACGAAAAATTATGTTGACACCGTAGATAATAAATTATCCACGTTGCGAGCCGAGTATGATGTTCACGTAGGCGCTTTTGGAAGATTTCGAAGAAATTTTCAAAAAACCGACGAATCCATAGATAAATTTTTCGGCACTCCGCATGCCGTTGACATGAAACTCGTTGATATCAAAACTAACCTAGACACGATCAAACAAACACAGCAAAACATCGTAGCGGGAATTCCTGAGATCGTTAATAAAACCAGTCTGATTAAAATCCCAGCCGGAATAACTTCCGGGCATATTACCAACATCGTATGCACGGTATCATCGGGATTTGCAACATGGTCGCAGCAAAATAATACTATCAAATATACCGCAACAGTCACTGGCGTGTACAGGCTGTCTGTGTTTAGTGCTGCAAAATTTGAAATATTTACAACGTATCCATGGCGTCATTCAACTGATAAGTTTTCCGGGGTTGTATCTGTCATATTAAATAACGGAACCGAGGAAATATTTATTCTGGAAGCAGCTGATAAGAAATTAACCGCAACATCCTTCTGGTGGTGTTTGGAATTTGTAGCTGAAACACCTCAATTGGTTACGGCATAAAATATAATGAGTGCTATCGACGTTCAAGGATTTAGGTACAATCAAGCGCGTGAATGGCAGGCAGCGTTGAAAGATCGAGTCGAACAATATACAGTGAAAATAAAAAAGTATCAACGACGATTAGTTATCATCGACGTTGTTGTTTATTCGGTATCCACTGTTGTTGTCGGAAGCGGAATAATATTATCCGCGGTAACAATGATGGCACCAGTAGCTATGACTATTTGTGTTTGTGCAACTACGACAATTGCAGGTGTGCTTAATATCGTTGCAAAAAAAAATTTGTACTTGCACGAATGAAAAATTATCCGATTACAAGATAAAATTACACATAGCAACTGTCGCATACACGAGGTTATCCTCGTTGTTATCAGCGAGTCTCAATGATGGAATTATATCCGATTTTGAGTTTTCAATGATGATCAGCGTATACAATTGCGCTGGTATTAAAGGTACGAGTATCAATAATGACGGAATTACTGCAGCAGATCGTGACGAACACAACCCCGCACAAGACCACGATGATCTCGCTAAGCTCGATTAATCCTGAATTTAACATCAATTTTCCAACAGCAATTCGCGCGAATGAAATTGCACTAGCACAATTACGAGTATATTACAGCTGGCCAAACATCAGATCGAGATCATTTAATGGTACACCAGCAAATAATTCGCTTGTATTTGCTGATAAAAACAAACCCGATGGAACACCTGACTGGGTTGTTGTTGGAATACCAACTGGTAGTTATGAGGTCGAACAAATCAATGATGAATTTGCTCGTAGAATAAAATCAATAACAGGAAAAGAAGCAAAAATATCGATTAATGTTCATGAGCCGACGCTGTCCTCGACGATTGAAATAAACTCTCCTGATTACGTCGTTGATATTTATCAGTCCACGATAAGATCCGTACTAGGATGGCCTGATATTGCGCCAGTGTATGAAGGACCACCAGAACCAAAATTAATTGATTTTATCACTGACAATGCCGGGTTTATAACAACTCCAAAATACCGAAATTTGTACCCATGGACTGGTAGGGATTTTCGTATTATTCATGATGAAAAATATTATCCTTTTACTCCGTTTTCTATCCATGATTTTGATGTGAAAACATCAACTAATATTGTTTATGAAAGAGATTTCAGATCAAGGGCTAGCGAAATTAAAACTGAATACACAACTACATTAACGACACTAGCACAGTTGTTTAAAAACTATATCCTGGAGTATCCTAATGACGATCTAAGACATCAGATCATTGCAACGATACAACATTTAAATCAAATTGCATTAAATCTTAAATATTTTAATCAGACCATTAATGAGGTATTAAATGCTAATAATTATATAGATACAGGAGAAAAAAATAGTATCAAACAAGCATACATTAATCATTATAAAATAACTGAAGCAGATTTATTAAATTTTACACTACCAGGATTTGAAACTGGCGAATTGATAAGATCACTTAATGATCTGGTCGCGAAAAACTTTTCTGAAATACTTGATGCATGGAAAAATATAGCCCCACCAGCAACTGTTCTCAGACATAATAATGGTCCACTCGGCGGCGGTAGACACATATCTCCGGGAATCGTTAATATAACGTCGACGATCGCGGTTAACCTAGTTTGTGACGTAATCGAAGGCAGTTATCAAATAGATCTTGGAAAATCAAATCAGGCTCAACAAGGATACATCCTATACACGTTCACACCACAAGTTCCCCCTGGCGATTTGATCGTACAAGTACCAACCAATCCTGTTTATCTACGCACACATAATCAGTATTTGTCACGAATAAATTTCAAACTCACAGACCACCTTAATCGCTTAATTGACCTACGTGGAGAAGAGCTTGTAATAAATCTGTATGTGAAATCGTAGAAAGATCCAGCACGTGAGGGTTTTTATACACTTGAAAACGCGCGTTTTCACAAAACATGGAGCAATTTAGCCACGGAAACGAGATTTCTTATCAACACAATGAACTCCGTCGAGAGAGATCTGTAGCAGAGTCAGGCACATTCCTGCATTAAAGTCGATCAACTTAAAAAAATATTATTCCAGAATGAATAAAATAAGGAGCGGATTAAGAAATATTTTATTTTATCAGAAATATTTTTTTTTCTGAATTTCAGTGAAAAATCAACAAATTTCGTGTTTTTGATGGGTATTTTTGTCGATTTGTCAGGGAAAATTTGTCAAATTACAGTTTTTCGTCAGGTCAAACCTCAAGCGGTTTTATCGATAAATCGTCAAAAACCCTCATTTTTTTCGAAAACTACCAGAAAAATTAACAAAAATCGCATGAAAAGTCTCATTTTTTGAGCTAATTTTACTGATTTTTGACGATTTATCGATAAAACCGCTTGAGGTTTGACCCGAATGATAATGGAAAATTCATCAATTTTCACTGACAAATGTTGAAATATTTTATTTTTTTTCTGAAAATTTGATCATTTTACATAAATCTGAGTACCAACTAACCCATCAATTTCAGAAATAAATAATAATTCAGAATAAATAAAATAATTCAGAAAAAAATAATAATTCAGAATAAATAAAATAATTCAGAATAAATAAAATAAATAATAAATCTGACTACCAACTAACCTATCAAAATTACGAAATTGATCATTTTACATAAATCTGACTACCAACTAACCCATCAAAATTACAAAATTGATTGGTTTGCATGATTCAGAGTACCAACTAACCCATCAAAATTACAAAATTGATTGGTTTGCATGATTCAGAGTACCGACTAACCCATCAATTTCAGAATAAATAAAATAATAATTCAGAAATAAAATAATAATTCAGAAATAAAATAATAATTCTGAGTACCAACTCACCCATCAAAATTGCATAAATCCAAGTACCAACTCACCCATCAAAATTGCATAAATCTAAGTACCAACTAACCCATCAAAGATCTCAGTCATCTTCATCGAAATTACTACTTTGGGCTAGGTTACTTTGGATCGTTTCACCAGTAACGAAGTTACTCTCTGACATAATTTTTCTTAATTGTCTTATACGAGTACTAATCGTTTTCTTTGCCTCGTACTCGCGGGATAACAGCGATCTAATTTTTTCCACTGCGGCAGAGAGAGGAACGAACTCCTTCACCTGATTATCTTCTACGGTAGCTAGCGACTGAAACATTGCCGCCTGAATCCGTTTCATGAGCTTATATTCAGATGATAGTGTGTGTATTCCTTGGTTTTTACGTTCTTGTAGAATCTCAAAATCAGAAACTATTTTTTCAGGATTTAGTTCATCAGATATATTAATTTCATCTTTTTCCAAATTTTTAATAGCAACAATTACATCATTGATATTTTCGTAGTTCATTATTTAGTATATAAATCTTTAAAATAAAAAAATTATCCCTATAGAGAAACCCTAGCGAGTGTTTAGCGAGTTCGTCGGGATGTTTCAAGGACAGCACAAACATATATTATGAAATGAATGAAAGACAGTACAGCCAAGAACTCATAGCTTGCCATCGCATTCTATCAAGTTTACCAGGCACATGAAATATTCCTTCTACGAGAGCTTCTAACCCGTCAAACAACGGTCTAGAGGCCCAAGAAGGGGGGACGGCACAAACATATATTATGAATGAACCTCTATTCGAGTCTTTTAGCAGGTTCAGTAAATATGTAATGAGATGTAATGAATGAATGAATGTAATGAGATGTAATGAATGAATGAATGAAATGAATGAATGGCCATTTTCTCCGCTCAACAGAACCACCTACCCCAATAATCAACCCGTAGGTAATACAAAACATGCATTAACCACCGGTGATACGTGGTTTGGATGGTTTTGAGAGCGGAGAGAGGCTGGAGGTGCCCCAATCAATTATAAAAATCGCTAATATGCGTAACCACCGACCAATTGTCAGTCATGGGATTCGATCCTGGACCGCGA
The DNA here is from genome assembly GCA_028554795.2 of Sinohyriopsis cumingii. Taxonomy (NCBI): domain Eukaryota; kingdom Metazoa; phylum Mollusca; class Bivalvia; order Unionida; family Unionidae; genus Sinohyriopsis; species Sinohyriopsis cumingii. The sequence goes on from CM068830.1 coordinate 97,159,029, forward strand.
GCGTCACAGTCCAATACGATACGGATTGAGCTATCATATCTTATTACAAACATATGTTTCGGAAGTTAATATATAGCTACAGCATTTCTGAATTAAAACAGCGGAATAATTTCTACATTAAAATAACGGTTTCTGAATATATCTGTATTATAACAACGGTTTCTGAATATAACAGTGTTTTTCGTAACAGACTGCAAATATAAACCTGCGTGCGGTATGAATCACTGCATATCGATTTGTGCATAACAACGGTTTGTGAATGCAGCATATACAGCTACGTGCGGATCAATAACAACGGTCAAGTTACCTCAGTTTCTCGCTATGTTGTATGATGGGAAATTTCTATTTTGTAAGTTAGAAACCATAAATATACTTCTACGAGTAATTAATTACGACGTAAATGGTTAATCTGACCATAAAAATCGGAAATTTACGAAGAAAACTATATATTACAAAGTAATCTCCCTTTGCATAATTAAAAATTCAGTAGTATAAGGGGGACATACAGCGACTAATATAATTCAATGTGGTTAAATATAATTCGAGGTGGTGATGATAGTTAACAATATTGAAAGGTGATTTTCTGTTTATATACTTTTGAGAAAGTAGATTTGGTTATATTTTCTGCGACGTATTTTACCACACGCGAGTTAATATCAAAATATTTCGTAGCCGCGTTCATAGACTGAAATGTAATTTCTTCACCGGTTTCTATGTTTGTAGACTTTACTACCCTTTTAGAAACTGTCTTGCATTTTCCAGTATTACCACGTGCAGAGTTCACGCTTTGCATGACAACACGAAGGTTGGATAAGGAGTTGTTATGAGGATTTCCGTCAAGATGATCAATAACAAAACCATCTTCGATCAATCCGTTATGACACTCATACGTAAATCTATGACACAGATAATGTTTCTTTCCTCCAGCGTTGAACATTAGATAACCAACATTAGTAATATAACCAACCGGTCTCTTCAACCTGCAATTTCTAATCATTCCATTACGATTTGATTCGTAATTTGTTATTGTGGGATGTGGGACAAATTTATTTTGCTCCATTATAATAATATTATTTGTTTAAATCATTGTTTGTCTGAAAACTTAGTTAGATAATCCTCCACGGATTTTATAGCGTTTTCACTATTATTATTTTTTTTGTCATAATATCTTTTAAGTTCTCTGAACCGTTTTCCCCCGCACTTTCCACATAATCCTGTTTTTCCTCGCACTCCAATACCACACCGCAGACATGGTATTGGTCCTAGACTTCCTCGTCGTATGTTTTGTGAGTGCATCCAACAAAATTCCTTTCTGCAGGATTTGTTGCATCGATTTACTGAGCCAATCATCAACCATTTGCATTGAGACATTGTATATATATAATTTTCTTTATTTAAATATTTGTTTTAATTATATGAACGAGTTTGAGAGATTATCCCAAACTAGGCCTGTTAAATATAAATTCAACCTCGACAGATTATCTTCTGACTTACCAGTACGAGATCTGGTTGATCCGAAAAATAAAAGTCTGATCTCGAAAATTCACGACGCCATGAAGGAATTTTACACGGATGGTGCATCTCATACATGGTCAACGTTCAAGATTATACGCAATACTGTCACGGACGCCACAATGAATGACAAACGAGCGGCAACTATCATTAACTACATCGCTGAATACGAGGGCAATCAAAAATATTTCTTCAGAGTAAAATTTATTGTATTAACAGAAACAGGTAGTTGGATTATCCGTGACAAATATGATCCTGTCCTTGGCAATAATAAAACTGTCATATTAAGTAAAAATTCCAGACCGGGTCTACTGACGGGTATTGACAAACCGTATTATGAGCGAGCGTATCCTGTAACAGCGGTTATTTATGGAATCTATGAGATAAATAAAAAACCCAACGTTGATAAACTGGCACCCATGAAATTTTCAAGGTTAAATTGTGTAGCTGAACGAGTAATAGAACATTTTACAAACGCGATGCGTGGAAATGGATTAACTGATTTAAGACGTGAAAAAATAAACTCGTGGGCTGATTCAGTTAAGGATACAGGTGCTACAATAAAAGATGTTGCTGAACTAGGAAAACTATTAAAATTTCCAATAACCGTAGCGATAATAACGGGAGAAGTACTGTACGACTCGAAATATAAATCGAAAGGAGCTCCAATAAATATTATCGATCATAACGCGCATGCATGGACTAACGCAGTAACAATATTTCCACGTGATCGAACTGTTAGATTTTACTCCGGATGCATGTTTGATTTTATTAACGAAATAAGTAAAACCGATCCTGTATCGGTATGGTTATTTAAAAGTAATGAGGAATGTGAATTTGATCAGTTTGTCAGACCAAATGGTGAAATATATCGAACAGAATCCCTCCATGACGAAATGAAAAATCTTGCGGAGATGTTTTTAGAGTGCAAGCACGCGGAAAATACTGAAAAATTACTAACTAATTGTTTTACCGTTCCATCTGTTGCGGCTCATTTTGCTAGAGAAAGAAATTCATGGAAACCAACACGATTTGATTTACTCGAGGACGTACGCGCAAGTTGCGTCGAATACGGACATGGCGGATTATGGAATACCAAATATAATTACAATGATGTTATTTCGGTTGATATGGTTGCGTGTTATCCGGGAAGTTTTCTTGGATACGGAGATTGTTCTGTGTACTTTGAAAGATTTGGTCACCCAACAAACGAGATGACGCGAGTGGCAATTAATGGACCATTACCTGAATTTGATCTGACTGGATTTGCTCGTATCGAGTCATTCGAGTTTAACGAAAATATTCACAAGACTTGTTATGTTTGGTTTGGTAAACATTTTTGTGAAAAACGTTGGGCACCTATAGTTTTGTTACGATATATGCTAGATTGTATGATACTGACATCGTTGGTGGTCAGTGAGGCGATTATATCATATCATGCACAGACGAAAGTTTGGTTGCCCATGTCAGATTCTGAAGTTATTAGCGAGTTTAAGGATGTTTCCGAAGATGATATTTCTAATAAACTCAAAACCGCAAAAGATCTCGGTAGAAAAATTATAGGTAAATTTACTCAAGGTGGTGCATATGATTATAAAAAACATCACGCACGATTAATTTTAGATGATGCCGAGTACGATTTTATAATCGCTGATAAAACAGCGAGAAATATATTTGTAAATCGAGAAGGTGTTTATTTATCCGACGGAACAAAATTGGGCACGATCGTTAGTTACATAAATGACGTCTCCCCACAATATACTCATCTAAGATCTTCCATGTTGGCTTATGTTTCCATAAATTTATTATCGATGATTAATAGATTTCCCAAGACCGCAGTCAGAGTCGCAACAGACTCATTTTATATTTCAAGTAAATATTTAGAACCTGTTATGAAATTTACAAGTAATGATGAACGATGGGGTTCGTGGAGAATAAAAAAGGAACTATTACACAATTATGCAGAATCAGCAGATGTTCCAATGAGAGATTTTTATCGTAAGGGTAATAAAATATCAGAAATGTCGAAAGCACCATCGTTGAGTGATCCAATAACCAGATATAAGACAGTATATCTCAATGGACCTGGTGGATGCGGCAAAACGACTCGAGCGATTAATGTTTTTAGAAATTCAGATATTATCGTGCTGACACCCACACATAGACTCGCACGTGAGATGAAACAGCGGCAAGTACAATCGTGCACGTATCATAGTTTCTTTCGGTGGCGCGGGGATACATGGACTCCTGAACAGATGGGAGAAAAATATATACCTAAAATAATTATTTGGGATGAGATATGCACGGTGTCATTGGATACATTAAAAATGTTTCTTGATTGGTTGTTGACGAAAAATACCGCTATAATAATGTGTGGCGATCATGGTCAACCGCCGCCCTTTGTTGGACCATCTCCACATGATTGGTTAAAAAATTTCGTTGATTATTACGAAGAAATAGATGATGATCATTGAGCTCTTGATGCAAATTTGAAGGAATTAAAAAAATTAATCAGATTACAATCAAACAAAATTCAGTGTGAAATATTACGTGGAGTGATCTCAGAGACCTCAATGAGTGATTTTTTAAATTTATGGAGACCCAACGATTTGATCGTAGCAAGCAGAAAAATAATCAGAGACGATTTACAACAGCAGTTATTTCAACTACATAAAGAAAAATACTCAGAATTACCCGTACCGTTGTGTTATAGACCATCAGATACACGAAAACAGAATATTAATGTTGATATTCCAGGACCCTTGATAGAGTCAAGAAAACAGAATCTCGTATTAAATGATATTGTCGCTGTTGATATCAGTGTGGTCGAAGATGCATTACACGCTGACAAATCTCCATGGGTGTTGGGATACGCCATGACGATCCACTCGTCTCAGGGATTAACTATTTCTGATACACGAGTCTGGATTGTAGACGATCGCATCGAGTGGTCAAATTTAGTTTATTTAGCGGTATCGAGGGTCAGAAAAATATCTCAATTACGTAGAATTATAATTCCTGAAATCGTTGATAAATTTAACATCATCGATAATGATATAATAAGAAAAAAACTAATCGGATACAAACAATCTGATAAAAAAAATAAACGTGACTTTGATCTTGATGTTGAATTTATTATTGAGTTAAAACAGCAGCAGAATAATCATTGTGCAAGTTGTAATTGTATAATGTCATGGCGGTATCTGAAAAATGATCCAAGACAATTTACCGTAGATAGAAAAAATAACAATCTTGGTCATACATGAGAAAATATCATGTTGACCTGTCTTGAATGTAATCGACGTCGGGGTGCAGGCACCAGTGCTATTTAAGTGATTTGGGTGATAATTGTGTATCCGTGGGGATTACTTGTAATTGTTCACGTACAAATCCGCGTTGAGGAGCAGCCGAATCTAGTCTGTAGATTGCGGGTCTACCCGAGGATCTAGTTACGGTGGATATCTTATGCGTGGTAACACTCCAAATAAGATCAGTCGCTCTCGCGCTACCACCTTCAAGTTCGCCGGGCTCATATAAATATCTAACTGTAACATCACCCAATATTTTTTGTTTTTCAATATCTTTTCGTTGTGTTGGTATATTTTTTTTTTGTGACTGCGCTCATGGGTTTCATGTTGGTTGTTCGTGTAATCTCATTATTTAATGCAGCTATCACGCTTGGTAATCTTGCAACCCATTCGCGAGATCTTTTATCCTGAATAAATTCCTTCGCGTATTGATATCCAAATAACCGCTCAGCGAGTGTTCGATTAAATCGCTCAACAATTGCCTGATCACGATGAATTGCAGTATGCCCTCGTCGTATTTTGGTATTATGTTGTTTCATCAACGATGATACTGGACCAAGAAATTCCTTGCCAGGATCAACCTGTAGCAGCTGTGGCCATCGCAGACCACCTTGTGGTCCGAGTCCTCGTTGATAAATTCGTTTAAATGCGTCGGCTACTTCAGCAGTTGTTTTAGTCGCTAACGGTTCTGCTTCTTTATATCTACTTGCAACATCAACAACAGTTAGCGCGTATTTGTACGTTTTTCTACGTACAGTATCATATGGTAAAAATAAAATATCAGCTTGATGAACTTCATTAGGAACACTGACACTGAAATACGCGTACTGAATTTGTTTAGGACGTGGTAGATAAATTTGCCATATTGCCTGCCTGGACAACCACGTTTTAGCAGTAGAATGTTTAACCGCTGCTGCATCAGCGAGTTTACCAATTGCTGCTTTACCCTTCCAGTATCCTCTTGGTGAATAATAAATCGATTCCATTATTAATTACCAGCCCCTAGCGCTAATTTACTTTTCATCGCAGATCTTACTAACCAATTAGCTAATGATTCTCTGATATTTTTATTTTTTATAGAATTTAATGCATGAATTAATTTCACATCTGCAATATGCCTATCTTGTAGATTTTTACTCTTATAAGCTACATCATGAACATGACAAGCTCGATCAATAGCGTTTATTGGTTCCTCGCCTGGTTTTGGTTGATCTTGATTATCGAGCCTGATATCAAGTCTGGTACCAGGACCGCAATAATTATATCCGGTAGATGTTTTTCTCCGCTGTATTTAGCCCATGGAGCACCTGGAAACTTTGACATCAAATTAGCAATATCACCACCGCGCTTATTAGGTAAAAACGAAAATTTCTTTCTACCGCATATAGAACATTTTCCACCATACGCTATTTTTTTATTTTTTGTTGTAACCGTAGCTAAATCAGTAGTTGGAGTTTTAACTTTACAGCGTGAACAATATAAATTCATGACATAATATATATGGATATAATTGATTTCTCAGCAACAAGAAAACGAGAGCCAGTTAAACACCATCCTGCACTACCGAATTCCATCAGAATGATTATCATAGGACCATCTGGATCGGGTAAGACGCAGTTATTACTTAATCTGATAATGAGATGGTTGAAATGGGATAAATTGTATTTAGTAGCACCATCCGCTGATGATCAACGATGTTATGATGTACTTAAAGATTTCAATGAAAACGCACGATTACTGGATGAAGGTAATGATGTTATAGAGTTTATAACCGATATTGATGAAGCACCATCCGTAGATTCCATAGACGGATTTATTAATAATTTAGTTGTATACGACGATGTGATGCTATATAAACAATCAAATCCAGCCAGAATATTTTCCCGAGGTAGACATAAAAATACAGACGTGATCTATGTTACTCAACGATATACACAAATTCCGAAGGTGATCAGAGACAACTGCAACATTTTAGTTGTGTTTAATGGCGTAGACACACACACACTTAGAAATATTCATCAAACTTGGTGTGGTGGTGACATGGATATAATTAAATTCAAAAATTTCTTCTCACGAGCGCAAGCTACTCCACATGGATTTATAACAATAAATCTACATGATCCAAGAACAAGATATCGTGTGGGTCTTGATAAAATATTTGGGTAACAGGGGTGATGATAAAATTAAAAAGATATTAATATAATGAACAATTGTACGTGGCTGCGTCAAGGAACCACTAACAAATGTGATAAAAAATGCCGTGGAGAATATTGTAAAAAACATAATTATCTTATAAAGAAAAACCCTTATGCTGGTTCACGAAGATGTGTTGGATGTAACAACGGCGTTAGAGGATTATATCAGATTTGCAAAAATTGCGGCGGAGATCGATACAGAAGTTTGATGATATATTACAGAAAAAGAAAGAACATAAATCCAAAAATAGAAAAACCACCATCAGAACTTGAATATTACTTGAAGAACAAAACAAAAGATTCCCATGATTCAGATGATGATTCCCAATATTGATAGCAGCAGAGAGGGTCGTCTACAATTCTGTTTGGGACAAACAATAATCGTAGACGTGGTATTGACCTCTATGAGTGGTCACTGTTTTTTTTTTGGTCTAAACACAAGGTGACCACTCCCTTAAGTGGTCTGTTCACCCTCTCTGCTGCTGGTACAAAAAAAGCAAAACTAGAGTGAGTTTTACAATATGTCCCTTTTTTTAACTGTCTTAAAGTATGAAATGAAAAGATTTTTTTGTTGAAGGAATTTGGGACTGCCAGTAAAACAAAACAAACGTAACCAGGCATCATTTCGTTATAGTCAATCACTCGATGTCCATCCTCAAGTTTAGAAACGGCACTATTTTAAATTTGCTGTAACGTAAAAATTCAAAGGAAATTAAGGATCTCCAGCAATACAGTCAGTACGGACGTGTTCTTTGATAGGATAGCAAGGAATTGTGGGTCAGCACAAATTTGTATCATCTGTGTCAACGTCGATCATTCAAAATTCGTCAGTTGTTCAAAATGGCACATTATGTGTATCGTTGTCCGTCAATATATGACGTCAACTCTGATGTGTACGATTGGGGGTTGGGGAATGTCTAACGGCCATAACAATTAGCTATGTGGAGCTGTTTTCAATGTCAATGGAATGATTGTCAGACAACTTTTCAAGAATATCTCACCAAGTTAGACCATATCAGAGCCTAATTGCTTTGTTCGATTATAGTTACTCGGATGCCGTTTTTCCTCATCGAAGTAAATCCAGGCGCAATCTATTCGTTGCGTTTTTCAAACTCTTGTCTGCCAATTATATTCTTTTAAAAACGTTAGTACCCAGTGAATGCAGAAGTAGCTTGAACTAGGGTTGCAAATTCTTGAACGAAACAAATATAACAAATCCCACTGAGCCGAACATTTGGTATATTCATTTCGTTAAAGAACCTTTACTGTTTTGTTGGTACTACATGGCCACTTTTGTGCTGATGTGCAGTAGAACATACATACATACATAAATACATACATACACATAGACATACATACACACATACATACATACACGCATGCATGTATGCATGCATGCACGCACACATACATACATACGTACATAAGTACATACATACATACATACATAGGGCCCCAAGTGGCCTAAAGCGCTCTCCGTTACGGATCACTGCCATCTCACCTCTGTCTGCGTGGGTTCCAGTCTTGGATTCGGCTAATGTGGGTATGTGAGAAAGCTTGCCAGCAGCTTCTAGTGGGTCGGTGGTTCTTTCCGGGGCTTTCCCGGGTTCTTCCTCCACCATTAATACTGGCCGCCATGTATAGCCTATCGTGTGCTGAAAAATGGCGTTAAACCCTACAAAATACGTACATACATACTCGGTTTTTCTCAGCGACCATCGCTCTTCAACCAACTGATATTGTGATTATACACAATAGCAACTTTCTCCAGGAACAAAACGGGCAATTTCAACTTTGTTAGGGTACTACGCACAAGTATCATGAAAATTTGCTCTTAATCATTACGCCTTGGGTCATTATGTTCGCAGATATTAAAAAATAATGTTGCGTGAAATATTCAGTGATAATAGGATTTTCACAACACAACGACCCTGACCAACCGCGTGTATGACTGAAATATATAAACTGCCACAAGGTGATAGTTTTTCGTGTTTTTCACGTGGCAAGTGCTGCTGGCAAATCAGATGCAAGATGGCCCTTTTTTATTATGCATGGATCTTGATCATTATCGAACTCATCCTAGATCACGATCAAATAGTCATATATTCGAAGTCTGATCAAAATCGATCAGAAATACGACCTCCGGACTGGTCGCAAGCTCTGCCAGTCAGATGCAATATTACGAAGATCTCGCTCGTTATCAAACCAATCGAAATCTTGCTATCAATTTATATTTCAAGTTTGAATTGTTTCAATGTTTGTTTAAATTAAAGTCGTGTATAGGCTGATACTGCCATGTACGGCTAAATCAAATCAGATCAGAGATATGGCTTAGTGGGGTAACAAGCTCAGGCATTCATATTCAAGATCACCTAATCGGGAAGCACTGATCTCGTTCATGATCGAATTCGTCCGAGATCTCAATGTTATAAACATGTATTTCAAACTTGATTAAAATCGTATTGGTAATGCGGCCAATGGAGTGGCAACAAACTCTGATAGTCAGATGCATCATTATTGTGTGTAGATCTTGCTAATTTGCGAACTTCCCAGTCTGACGAAATTCGGATCACAACTATGGCTTATATAGTCGTAGCAAGTTTAACCAGTAAGATTTAAGATCGCCTCATTAACCTGCATGGGTACCATTCATTATCTAACTTGTCTTAGATTTGGGTGATATCAACCCTATGTTCCAAGTTTGATTAATATCGATCAAAAATGCGGTTTCTAGAGTGGTAACAAGCAACCGTTGATCAACAGACGTGCGACTGAAAATACACGATGCGCAGCGTACGCACTGTCACGCCATAAGCACACCAGATCTTACGACTGATATGCTACAATATTTTCCAAAGTGTCTTGATAGTAGAGGTGCGCGGTATTACCGGTATACCGCGGTATTTTTTTCCGGTGTCACGTACCATGGTACTTTTTCACTGTACTGTGCTTCGGTAGTTTCCACCAGAAATGGAATGTACGTAAATTCACGAGTAATCTTGTTGCAACTTAATGATATTAACATCGTGTTTTCATTATTCGGGAGAAAATAGTTTTAAAAACTGTTTTTTTCCAAACTGTTGTATCAGTCACAAATTAATGGTAAATATTACAAATATACTTATATATACCATCCTTTAATCACATGCTTAACACGTGTCACTTATGCCAAAGCGGTGTTCAACTGGAATGTTATGCAAGATATTCGGGCAAACTTTCGGAAAATTTGTAATTAAACAAAACCCATAAAATCCCACGTTATGTCTTTATTACATTAAATTTTCAAGTCCGTGTATACCTTTGTAAGACTGCTAATCATAATACGATTTTTATGAGCGCACTTTTTTTTAAATCTGAAAATTACGTTCTTTCTAAAATCCACCAAATATTTTCTCATTTGTTGAGTTAAGTGTGATTTATGTTTACTTGCTCTCTCTGTTAAATATTTTGCCCGGGTTTTGGCATCCCAATTTCCTGCTAATTATGTCACTTGTGTTGCTAGTAAACTGTAGGCGTTAGCATCAATATTTCCTTTTATTCTCAGTAGGTTATCCGAAGTCAGCACGGTGTGTTTCACAACTACAGGGTAAACGTCATCATCCCACTTTAGGTCCAGTATTTAGATTACAACCTATACAACACGTAGCATACATTAACAGATTACAAATTATACAACACTTATCATGCATATAGCAAATACATCTGCTATAAGGTACTGACCATTTAATTTTCAGGAGTGGTGATGTTATTTTCTTTAGAACTGAAATATTTACTTTTCTTTTATCTCAAGGTACTGGTAATTAATATTTTCCAAAATGCCAATATAATATGGCGTTACTTAGCCTTAAATCAGAGCAAGATATTTTCTCCTGCTATTGACAGACAAAAATTTTGTCGGGCCCTGCCCCTGAACATTGAATTGTTGATCGCCAATATTACTCTGGTATACTATGGTATGGTCAGAATTACCACCATACAAAGTTTTTCATGATACATGTATCCAACGTAAGTTGCATGCACGAAAATTTAAAAAAAAAAAAAATGATGGAAGTTAACCCTACATTTCCCTTTTGTTTCATCTTTGTATTTTGTTTGTGCCGTGAAAAATATAAAATGCAAGTATTACACGATCTTGTGCAAATATGTATAATACTGAATCATTCTGCAATGCAAATTCATATTCAAATTATACCCTCATACAAATCGGGTCGCACTGCAAATTATAAAGAATGACATCTGACGTCGCATAATGTGCAGGCACATCTGCATCTACGTATTATGTAAGGAGTAATCCATAGAACAAACAGCAAATCCCGATTTGCAGGTGTATCAAACGACTGCATCTACGTAGTTTGTTAGGAGTAATCAATAGAACAAACAGCAAATCCCGATTTGCAGGTGCATCATACGACTGCAGATCAACGTCATTGTTTGCAGTTGGACCCGACTTATAAGCAAGTAAACACACAATATATTATCCTTTTTGATTTCATTTCTGTATTTTATCTCAATTATCTCGCTCAGAAATCTTGGAAAATAAATTTGATGGAAAAGGAAAGGTATAAAAAAAATTGAGGGCAAAATAATGCTAAGTAATAATGACTTGCACAAGTTTAGAAGAGTGAAATTAGTATTCACTTATTGCTTCTGAAAATGACAGACATACATCAATTATTACCTGTGAATTGGTTAAAGATTTATATTTATTTTGGCCATGTTGAATCAACAATAATTTGTGTCTTAAATTCGGTCTAGGACTAAAAGTTTGCTACTTTTTAAATCAAAGTACTCTACATCAAGCTTCTATCTATTACAGACTTGGTTAGCCTAAAATTTTCACTCTTGTTTCGTCACGCATGGAGAAAGAAAATAAAGTTATATTCGTCTAAGAGAAAAAAAAATTATATAAAGAAACAACATCAATTTTAGAGACCAATAGGCATAATGGCAGACGAGAGATAGAGATGAGTCAAGGAAATAGATAATTTTGGCAGAAAAAAAGTACTTCTGTTTGAAGGATTTATTCATCATAGAAAACAGGTACAGGTATGTGTCTTAAGAATTAAATATCCATGGGAATCATTTACAATGTCCATGTGTAAGTTCACAATATCAGGATACCTATTTTGGTATCTTGAAATTAATTTGGCACGAACATTTTATAATGTAATCTATATACACCATTTACTACTAAAGAAAACTTTCTTCAGCACTGCTGATACAAAGTATATCTGAACAATTATAATATTTTCATCATTCTCTGGATGAAAAAAAAAAATTAAACAATAATAATATTATTTTCACCATTCTCTGGATGAAAAAACTAAATACCTTTCAAAGGAGATGATAATAAAATTCAAAATTTGAATAAAGTCAATATTCTTTGAAATAAATTTTATGGAAATGATTTGAGTTCTCAATCTCTTAGAATTAAGTTTCCACAGTTCGATGTAGAGATATGATGGACACCAAGTCATATTCTGTTGACTTTGTGGTTCACCAATCAAGTCACAACTGCCACTTACAGGTACCACAACATGAACTTTTATCAGTGTATATCAGATCTCAATGGAATACTGTGTAGATCTAGTTTTAATCAGGCAGGTATAGTTCTTAAACCGCAATTCTCATATTCAACTTGTAGAAAAGACATTTTGTGGATTATAACTCAACAAAACACCCACTTTTCAACTGCATATTTTATAAAACTGATTTACAAAACACAACAATGGCAAATAAATTTTGACAATGAAGATGAATAACAGTCGATTTGAGTAACAGGAGATATAACTCCGTTTAAATAAATAAACACTGTCATGATTTACCTCCCTTGAATCATCCTGCACTCTAGCATATCATTTTAATCTCAAAAGCTGCGTTTTCTATGTGTCTTTGCTTGTTTCTCACATTAAAACCAAGACATTAAATGATTTTGCGCCTTTTCCACGTACATGTCTGCAATTAATGGGGTGCTAATTTTGTTCTAAAAACCGCAACATCACCAAGTGAAAATAGAACTTTTAAAAGCAGCCAGTTCTTCGTTACTTAAGAACTATCCATCTACAAAGTTTGGTAAATGTATGTGGTTGGGAACACAAATTCTGTGCAGAAACTATTATTTTTCTTCTTTTTTTTTTTGTCACTGACTTGTGACCTTGACCTTTCAAGCTTTGACTCATTAGCAGCCTTCCTTACAATGTACAAGTTGTCACAATGTCTGACAATTGTAGATGTTACACAACTCAAATTATGCATGTAGTTTTGTTTTCTTCTTCAAGTCATCTTCAGCATTCAGCTTTTGACCCCAAAGGGTTCTTCTTTATCCAAATGGGCAAGCTATCTATAATGTTTGGTAACTGCAGATTGTGGACACAAGTCATTGCTCAGAAAAGAAACAGGTCACAGCTGGACAAGGAGACATCACAACATTATACACTGTCTTGTGGTGGGGCATAAGAAACATTTTTTTTTTAAAGAAATGCAGCATTAACAGATTTTGCCTCCATTAATAATAATATACACTCTGATTTATGGGACATATACAAATTTGTTTTGAAAGAACTACAACAAGACAGTCTTGCCACAATTTAAATGATGATTATTGTCATGGTAACACAGTTATGAAGTTATTTTTAAACATTTCTAAACATTAAAGAAAAGCATTTAATCCTGATATCATTTCATCCAAAGCAAAATAAATCAGAAATGCCATTTCTATCTTTCTAATTCAAATACGACAGAATAATGTGTATTATTTCTGAATAAGACATGCTATTTCCAGCAAAGCAACTCATGAGAAATTCATCAAGTTCAAACATAACTTTTTTTTACACATTCAAACTTATTATAATTAAAATTATTGTTATAATATCATACCTGTATATTTTGCCAAATACGATCATGAAGGACCAGAAATAAAATTTATTTAGATTTTGAGATTTTTACAAAATCATAATTATGCATATATCTTTTTCTCTCCCAAATTTATAATGTACACAAGAGCAATGGTTTCTGCTCACTTTAATCCATCCTATATACACAATGATTTTAGTTTGTTCATGCTACAAAAAAATGTCTGGATTAATCAGTTGCTCAACATGCCCAGATCCAAAGACAGCGTTTGTGAGAAGCGTATTATGAGAAAATAATAATAATAATTAAAAAAATTTATGGCTATTTGTTGTAACCCATGAACCAAAACTTCACCTGCCTTTACAGACACATTTTGATTACTGCATAACACTGGACCATAATGAAAAGGGATGTAACTATTTATCTCTTTCTGCAAACAAACTTTATTCTTAGAGATGCTTTAATCCACACCGGCACAAAAGGTGACTTACATTTCTGCTGTGATAATGCAAATAATTTTCTCACCATGCTGCAAACAAACTGCTTTCACCCTGTACCTTAATGATAAAAACTGCTGAAATTTAGGACTTGACAAATTGACACCTTCAAGTTACACTGTCAATGTGACTGGAGTTACGAGTACAAGAAATATTTGCACACTGATTCACACGATACTCCTTGATCTTAACCAAATCACGATGAGAGCCATACGAGGAATAGTACATTGCCCCAAGGGCCACATCACTGCCATACAAGGGATAGTACATTGGCCCAAGGGCCACATCACTGCAGTACATTGCCCCAAGGGCCACATCACTGCCATACAAGGGATAGTACATTGGCCCAAGGGCCACATCACTGCCATACAAGGGATAGTACACTGGCCCAAGGGCCACATCACTGCAGTACATTGCCCCAAGGGCCACATCACTGCCATACAAGGGATAGTACATTGGCCCAAGGGCCACATCACTGCAGTACATTGCCCCAAGGGCCACATCACTGCCATACAAGGGACAGTACACTGGCCCAAGGGCCACATCACTGCCATACGAGGGATAGTACATTGACTCAAGGGCCACATAACTGAAACCTTTTCATATACTGAAAACAGCTCATATAAAAGGTAGCCAGTAAAAAATATTTGGAAACAAGAAGTAAACAGTGCAAGAATCTAATTTTTATAAAAACTGGTTGGCTGAAGAAAAAATGAGTTAATAAATTATTTTACAAAATTTCAGGTGTTGTTGCAAGCCACAGGAAATAACTCCATGGGCTGCACGCAACCCATGGACCACATGTGCAAGACCACGATCTAAATCAATAAAGCAAATATCAAGTTTGCATAGGCTGAACAGTCAATGTGGATGAAATCTAGAAACGGCTTAAGGCAGGGATAAACCACTACTTGGTTACAAAACACATGGCCGCTAACGCGGAACTAACACGGAAATCAGGTGATCCTTACGTACAGGACATTTATATAGGAAATTTGCCAGTGGGAAATTAGAATAGGATGTTATGAACAGGTACGTGCCACTGCATACAGGTAACTGTTAAGATAGGTTTGACTGTAATTAATATGTAATTTAAGAAAGGACAAAGCAATTTTACATTTGCGATTACTTTGCAACACTTTTGTCATGGTAACTGTAACTGATTATATTTACTTGCAAAAATTATAGAAAAGACTTATTTAAAAGTCATTCTTAAAAGAATTTATTTTTAACAATATACTTTGATGATAGATCCCTGTGATTAATAAATGAGAAAGTGCTTTTTCAGATAATGTGCATGTGACCCAAATGAATTAATGCAGTAGAAAATGTATGTCCTACACATTCTTCATTGTGAAGCCATGACTGCACATTAAAGTCTGGAAATCAGGATTTTTAGCCACGATTGCACATTAAAGTCTGGCAATCAGGATTTTAGCCATGACTGCACATTCAAGTCTGGCAATCAGGATTTTTAGCCATGACCACAAATTCAAGTCTGGCAATCAGGATTTGTGTAATATCTGTGTGGAGTTAAAAAAAAAAAAAAAAGAACATATGAAGAAAACAATATCAGCTGCAAGATTACAAAAAAATTCTCACTCAAAAACTCATCTCAACTTATTTCATCTGACTGATCTCTGATCTGAAATTATGAATAATTTGTCCTAGTTTTCATCTGCAACAGCTTGTGTGAGAAGTAATATGATCTTTGAGCAAGGTCCAAATTACACAATACTAATGGGGTTTCAGTCCAACAGAATGTTGTTATCTAAATAAGGTTAACTTCCCAAACATGTTTGATCTCCATCAATGAGAACCAGCGAATCAAGGGCACCTGCCATTGCTATGTTATGTTCCTTGTGTATGGATGTCAATTGGTGTCAATCAGTCGATTAGTCTGTATTTACTTACTAGAAATATGATCTTTCCACAGAATTCACTGACAAATTTAGATTTCCTGTAAACACCTATAAACAATATGCTCAGAAGGAACAAGTCAAAGTTTCATGTTGCAAAGAAAGCAAGCTTTTTGTGTAGCACCATCTACTGCATCTTTTTTTCTTACTCTCTATGAATTAGCATTTACCTGTGAAAAACATTTAAGAATGCCCAATAATGAATTAATTATACAAAGCTTTTATATATCTCTCTCTTGAATCCAAACCAGAAACAATTTTATTTTATTAATTTTTGTCTGCTAAACTGGCTCTCTAATGCTTGTTTTAAATTTTAAAATATAAATTACATGAATATTTGCTATACATTAACTACCTTATAAATTGTTTTTTTCTCATGCATTCTGCATTACCCAAGTCATTATGAAATGCAGAGGTCTAATATGAGGAGTATATATGAGGGAGGTTTGCTAACAGATGCCAAGTCTGATTAGCACACTGACTCTTCTCCCCCATTTAGAGCCTCTAATTTCAAGTCTCTGTTTTCCAGTTCCAATGTTAGCTGTTCCACCTCTGCCTCCAGCATTTTATTTTTCCTGTACATCTGCACATAGTTCAACTGCAGTTGCTTCTGATAAAGTATCACCTTGTTCTTTTCCTCCAACCACTGTGCTCTCTCTGTATCAAATTCACCCTTCGAGGCAGAGAGTTCTTTTCTAGCTTTTTCAAGTTCCTCTTTCAGAGAACTTACTTCTCTGTCTTTTTCACAAATGAGTGATGGTTTGAGCAATTCCTGCACTGGGGATTTACCCTTGGCAAAATCAGTCTGAATCTCTTTGTCACAACTACTGAAGGGAGACAACTCAGTGCCTGTATCTGATATAGAAGAGTTCAACATCTGCATGGTTCCTTTTAAGACTTTAACCTCCTCAGTTTTTGAAACTATTTCCTTGAATTTGTCCGAAATTTGCCTATTTTTATCCTCAAGCTCTTTATCTGTTTCATCCAGTTTTGACCGCAAATATAATATTTCCTCTGATTTCTCTGCAACATCTCGATGCAGTCGATCAATTTGCCTTTGCAGTTCACTGGAATCAGAAGCATGTCTTTTCCCCTGAAAATTTGCATCATCTAATAATAATTGTAACCTCTGTGTCTCTTTTGCATAAATGTCACATTTCGAAACAATAGTGTCCTTTTCAATAACTAATTTGTCATAATGTTCTTGTAATGACTTCTTTTCCTGCTGTAGTTTGTAAATTTGTAGCGAAAGTGTTTGCTCTGTTTTAAAAGCTTTTCTTTGCTGTGCTTTCATTTTTCTCTCATAGTCATCATGCATTTCATGATACTGCTTTATCATCGCATTCTTTTTCTCCTCATAAACTTGGAAAATCGCTTTTTCATTCTTATCCATGACTTCACGCAATGTATTAATTTCAGCGTCCTTTTCTTTCAACATTGCCTCCAACTCACCAACTCCACTATCACTAGGTGACGGAGTTTGCGCATAGCTACCTATATGACTAGATGAAATTCGACTCACATTTGACGATGGTAAAGAATCAGGTCGATCCGACTGTCTATTATAATCACTTGAAAAACTAACTGATCTATCACTGTCCATATGAAGTGAGCCAGACCCATGTGACGTGTTGGCTGCATTGTGATTGGTCACGGTGTAGTCCTGTGAACCATAACCATCATCTTGGCAAGAATATTTCCTACTTGTGTAGTTTTCTTGCCGTTCTGGGAACTGCTGCCTTTCTGTGTACTGTTGCTGGGGTGGACTGAGAAACCTTTGATTTGTTACTACTGGTTTGAAGGCGATGGGCCGAATTATGCCTCTTCCTGGAGACTGAAAATGGACAAGAAAATCCATCAGTATTCATACAATAAAGGTACTGAACTAAATGAAAATATGTGAAAATGTAAACTGATTCACAACTAAGGCACAGTCATGCATTCAATGAAACCGCACATGAGGTGTTTAAAAAAAGTAAACAATGCAAGTATTATTCAATTTTGTGCCTTCAAAATGATATACATCAAAACTTCCCCAGCAAATCAAAAAAATTACAATGAAGATACAATGCTCTGAGTTAAAACTGCATTACTTCCTAACAAAGATCTCTGAATATTGCTACATGTGTTCATGCACCAAATGTAAAATGATGGTCTTGGTGCCAAAATACACCCATAATGTCCAGTTTTAAATTAATTAATTTTTGGAAAATTCCTTGTCTTATTGTCTAAAAACTATAAATTTACACTCAATCATGAGAGGTTTTTATAGCAAGACTATCAGTACATATCTATATTGTGGATATTGTCTTGATTTTTCAATATGTCTTTTAAACTTTTATTGGCAGATTCGATTTTAAATCTGACACTTGTACAGTGACTGCACCATTGTCTATACACTTTTCTTGCCACTCCTCAGTCAATACAGTTGTATGTGCAATAGGTAAACAAGTTGCCAGTTTTTTGATAAAAAGGTAAGATTTTACAACAAATAATGAAGTTTGAACAAACACCATCTAATTAAATGCTAAATTGTCTTCCCAAAGTTCCTGGTGCATCTTCAGACACTCTTTATTCACCCTCATAGAGTCAAACTACAGATAAGAAAAAAAAATGGATCTGTCATCAAATAATGCACCAGGAGATCAGGGTCTATGTTGTTGTTTTTTGCCTAAGAGATTAATCCTAATTAATTTCATACACCCAGGCCTACCAGTGCATTATGTGACTGCACATCTGAATCTATGCAGTCTAAACTTTGGACACAAGTTACAAACTTTTAAACATAGATGGTACACACCAACACATCCTTCTAAATTCTGCTGTGCCAAAAACTTCACCACTAATCTTTCAAAATCACAAAACATGCTTTTAAATTGTCTCAATTTTTGATACTATTTGCACAGAAAGGCAAACAACCATATATATGTACTTGCAAGTTAAGTTCAACTACAAACTGCACAGCCCAGTATCTGCCATTGCATAGTGTGCCAGTATCTGCCATTGCAGAGTGTGCCAGTAGATCAGGGTCTGTATCAGTTTGCTGCAGATCTGGGCTTTTACCCATCTATATATAGTAACAATGGAAAAGCATTTATTACATATTGCTTTGCTGCTTTTGCAATCGTATCTGAAATTTTTCTGCTAGTAACAACTCTAGACTGAGATACTATCAGCCCATGTTCTTTGCCAAAGTCTGAAATGGTAATTTCAAGTCCAGAAAAAGTAGAGTACATCTGCTAACATGTTTTCTATATTAAGTGATCTGATTTTTTTCCTAATGCTTGAGGAATAAAATATTCTTGTGTCAGTTAAATATTTATATTTTGAATATCAACAACTACACACATGTAAATAATTTGGTTTTGGATCTTTGTCATTTAACACCATTTTTTTCACCACATCATAGGCTGGCTATGTATAGCAGAAAATATATTTGGTTGCAGAAGACCCCCTCCCAAAAACAAGAAAAAATCATTGACAAGCTTTCTCACACACACCTATTGGTTGTGCCAAGGCTCAAACTACCAGTAATGCATACAGAGGTGAATTATGGAGTGAGCTGTGAGCTGTAAAGGCAAGCCACCTTAAGTGATCCACCCTGGGCCCCAGGTAAGCCACCTTGAGTGATCCACCCAGGGCCCCATATGCACATGAATATAGAATTGTAATTACACACATCAGTGTACCATTTGTGTGTACTGTATTTTCACAAGAACGTGACAGTGCTTCAAAAAATAATGCACATCTGCAAGATTACTTGAATGTGTCACTTCACACAAAAACAAAGACAAAGGCAAGCATTTGTAACTGATGTTAGTATTTTACTGTAAGCTTTGTTTGACCAATGCCGAACTTGTACATACACAAGAGAGAGAGAGAGAAAGACAGACAGACAGACAGACAGACTCCTTACACTTTCGCTAAATTATCCTGAAATAGTTCCAACTTCAGATAATCCCAACCAACTGACAAAATGCTGCTTATAATACAGCAACTAGAGAGAAAGTTCGCTATGAAATCACTGGCTGCAAGTGTGTGGGAAAACCAACTAGCTATGCATTAGTCACCAGGGAGGGAACACAGAAACATGGCTATATAGGCAGGCCTGATGGTACAAATTTATACTGTATATACTGTCTGTCGAGTCGAGTCCAGCTTCAAACTATATAGAACATGCTCTGATATCACATAATGCATCAGCAGATCTGGGTCTATGTTGTTTGTTAGAATGATTAAACCGAACTAACTGCATAGACCTGATTTTCCGGTGAATTATGCTGTGGCAGATATGGGTATATGTTGGACCAGACTTGTAAGCATGTATATATGGTACACAAATACCTATACCAAACTCTTTTCCACAGATGCCTGGTGAAGCACACATGACAAAGCCTAATGATTAGGAATCCCTAATTGAGGCTGATATTTTCATTGCCCTATATACTGTATATGCTGTCCTCAACGTATCCCCAACAGATGATGTTAAGGGTCTCAACAAAACCCCTCAAAGTATTCCCAATAGATGATATATGGGGTTTCAATAAAAACCCTCAAAGTATCACCAACTGATGATTTAAGACTCACTAAGACACCAACAAGTATTCCCATCAGGCGATTTAAGGGTCTCACTAAAACCCCTCCAAGTATTCCCAGCAGATGAATGAAGGGTCTCACTAAAACCCCTACAAGTAATCCCAACAGATGATATAAGGGTCTCACTAAAACCCCTACAAGTATTCCCAGCAGATGATTTAAGGGTCTCACTAAAACCCATTTAAGTGATCCCAACAGATGATATAAGGGTCTCATAAAAACCCTACAAGTATTCCCAGCAGATGATTTAAGGGTCTCACTAAAAGCCCTACAAGTATTCCCAGCGGATGAATTAAGGGTCTCACTAAAAGCCCTACAAGTATTCCCAGCAGATGATTTAAGGGTCTCACTAAAACCCCTAGAAGTAATCCCAACAAATGATTTCAGGGTGTCAACAACAAAAAATAATCTTTTTTACTCCCTACTGGAGACACTTGAATAGACTGCTACAATACTAATCACTTTCAGGATCTATAATTTATGTGATGCTGGGTTTTCTGTTATTTCTTAAAAACAAACTATCTTTTGAGAAAATAGATGTGTGCTTCCAGAGGTAATTAATTCACATCACCTGCTTGATGGGTGTGCTGTATATATGCATGCATAAGCTGAGTCCAACTGCAAACTGCATAGATCCAGTGTAATGCACTGGCAGATCTGGTTCTATGCAGTTTGTTAGGATTAATAATCAAATACACAGAAGACCCTGATATGCTGATGTATTACAATGGCATGCCCAAGTTTGTGTTGCTATTTGTAGTTGGACTCCACTTACATGCAAGTATATACTTCAAGCCTTGCACAAGAGGAAGGAACTATGTTACTATGGTTACTAGACTATGTTACCAAACAAACTTGTAAAAATCATTTGTCTTGCATACCTGCCTTGCTTGTGAAGTAAAAAAAATTGTTGCTGGAACAGAAAGTTCCATTATATATGCACGCACACCCCTTATCAGAATTTTATGTGCACTGAAGATTTCCATCACCAATATTGATACAAAACACAAACCAAATTTGACAGATTGGTGAAAATAAAAATCCTGCAATGTTTACCAATTTAAAAGCCACAATTGTCAACAGAACATTCTGTTCAAATTAATACTAATTTTGGACACACAGGACACTAGCCCATGTTTTCAAGACTCGCTATATGAGGACCTATACCGTGTGTGACTCTGAAAAGATGTAATATTAATGCTTTGGATTATGGAAATGAAACACATTACTTTGGTCTCTTTCTGCCAGAATCTCAACTGAGGAACAAGTTTATAGCTGGTTTTACAAAATTCAACGTAACAACTGCACTAAATGGCAAGAGATATTAAGGAAACTAAAACAATCTTGTAAATAAATGAGCAATAAGTTCAACATTTTATAAAAACAAGCTTTTATGTTGAAGAGAAACAACAATAAATAGGCTGCAATGTCTCATTTATGGAAAAAAAAATTACTAAAGAATTTAGAAACAGACTATAAATTTCTTCCGAATCCATTTATTACGCAGTAAGTTGACAAGTTGGATAGCAGACGATAAAGTACCAGTAGGTGTGGGACAAATTCTTGCAAAATCAGAAATGCAGAGTAAGATGCAGTATTGTTCTACGTTAAACATATCTTTTAAATAATGTATTTATTTGAATGAATCTAAAAATGAAATATTAAATAGGTTTCTCTGGGTTACAAGTTCAAGAATGTCATGGAGTGGGTCTTCATGCTGACATTTATAGATCACATTTTCATATGCATTTAGAAAAGAAATATGGGATACATTTGCATACTTTATGAATATCACTTTCCTTAATTAAAGGACATCTGTTCTTTCTTGATACAAATTGAATTTTTCACCCAAAATGTGATTTAATGTAAGTATAAATGATGTATCGTTGTGCAGAATTGCCTGATATATTCTGATACAGTGGCGTGTGTTATGATAGCGTTTTTCTTGATAACAAGTATATATGCTTTTTTTACAATTTGTGAGGGTCATGTGCACTTTGTTTTAAAATGCACCACTCCATGTGTCCTCCTAAACCGAACAAATCCCCCATATAAGGCCCTGACTTGTCTAAGTAAGGCATCCTCCTTTATCTACAGTTTACTTGCATATGCCAATTCAAGCTCGATAACATGGATGAGAGGAATCTTGCCAGGAAATTTCCCATGGGTTGGTTGTTCTTCCTAGTCATTTCCATCAAATATGCTGACTGCAATATAAAACCTATAATGTGCAGAAAAATGGCATTAAACCCCACACAAACAAAACCAAACACTTGATCATTGCATGGGTACTGAGATTGTGGAGCCCACACATTGGGACTTGGGGGTCACCAAGTGCCCTCATGCATTTCACCTCTAAACATGTATTGGCCTACATCTGTAAAACCTGATATCTGACCACTACATTTTTGTCCCCATCCCCCGTAATTCTGTAGATGCCCTTACTAAGGCATACAACATCCCCTTGATAGTTTAACCAACGCGCGACACTGCAAACATTGTATGCTGAATGGTTTCTTGATCCAAAGCTACCTAGAAACGGGAAAAAGGTCCTATAATATTCTGCATAACCATCTAGCAGGTGGGCATACAAATGAAGTAACTACACATTTTTGTCAAAAGGCAGAAAGAAAAAAAGATCATATACACCATTTTTACTCCTGTTACAGATGTTCCATAATTAATGGTGTCTCGCTGTTTGGAATAGAGACCAATCATTTAGTTGGTGATGGGGTATTCAAACAGCTAGAAAATGCTGATTTCTGGACAAAAAGTACCAGTCTATCCCTCATTATGTGAATTAAAAGATTCTTGACAAAAATTTAATTCTGATAGTAAAGAAATCACAAGTCTCACCGCTACAGGATTAAATTTACTCTTTTACATTTTCAAATAATCAAAGTGATGATTAATTTTAAGAAAACTACAAAACTACCTTCCCTTCCAGTTTCTCCCTCTTGACGTGCAAAAAAGATGTAGAAAAATGTGGCATGCAAACTGTATATTTCACGATAAAGTACAAATTTTTTTTATGTGCAAAATTGGCAGGGGAATGGTTGAGTTCATACTAGTTAAAAGTACGTAACTACTGCCTGCCTTCCCCACCCAACTGACATGAGACCTCAGCCCCATAATTAACCTGCACGATTTTAAATTGCCTCTCTTTGTTACCCTGGAGTATCAATTAGTTTATTCCTATCAATTATTTTATTCTTCCTTGGTCCTTCATCCTGGTTTACAATTAGTTATATCTTCTTCATGCCAAGAAAGTTTCTGATCTCTGAACTAGTCATACATTACAGAAAAATATCTGTTGATAAGTTAACTAAAAGTGTCTTTCTTAAATATTACACTGGTCTTTTGCAGCAATGAGGATTTTCAACAACTTCATGTAAAATGAAAACAAAGTCCTTCAATGAATGGAAAAGGCACGTGGCAAACAGTGAAAAATCTCTTTGTCCCCACAGATAAAAACCGACACAATCTGCTACAGACATCTGTAGTGATAATAACAGTATCATCCAGCAGCTGTCAACTGGAGAAAGAGGCATTGAGACAGCAGACAACACAAGAAGCATGAATGATAGAACACTTCTATCAGATCATGGGTGAACAATGTTTGTTGTTGTTGCTGCAGTAGCAAGTATCCATGTCTTTGGTCAGGCTTACAGGTCTGACAAGAATGAGACAAAGATGAAGTTTTGTTTCTTTTTTTTTTTAGTTTCTGAAAGAGAAGCAATAAATATTGCTGCAAAATTCTAAACATTTTTAAAGCAAAATTAAAATTGTCTAGAAGGTGAAGTGCTTTAGGGACTAAACTAATAATTCTATCCTTGATATTAGTTTACCAAACATTTTCTCACAATAAACACGAGAATAAATATCCTGCTTGGAAGGAAATTGTTAGTGTCCTTTGATTAAAGTTCAAAATTTGCACTATATTTCAAGTTCCTAAAGCTTGATGAATCTTTATTCATGAAGCAGGAATAATTGCATTCATATTGCAAAAGCACCAATTGTATTGATAATTAATACACTTAGCCCCTAGCCCCTAATTACAAAGTTTTAATGATGGCATGACTTGTGCAAAAGTGCAGATTGTAATTTGTCCTATTTAAATTTGAAGACATGGCAGCCGACACATGTACAAAATCTGTTTATCACCTTGACACTACAATGCAACGGTAGTATGGATTACAAATGTACTTTGTGTACTTTAATCAGACCCCTACCGATTTACTGCCACGTTAAGCCTTAATGGCCAGTCTAGTAAATCAAGGGAAAGCAGTCATATAACTGGAATACACTATCTTGAAGAAAATAAAAAATTGGCCAACACTTTAAAAATTAGGTATGTGCTTATTAACTGGGCTTGTGGTAGACCTATTGGGGAAAATGTTAAAAAATTTAACAGAAGCATATGGGGGAGGGGTGCAGCATCGGTGACACGAGGACTTGCATTCTATCCTTTTCATTACTATCTGGATTTGATATAAAAGTGAAGAAAATGAAAGACAGAAATTTTCAGACTCTTGAAATTTATCACAATATGCCACATGTAGTCAGCCGTTCCTTAAGTAGATGTACTTGAGCAATCTAATAAGTGTCTCCATGACACTTCCTGCTGAAGGCTGATAACATTCTAGTGTTATTCGTGTCCTAATACATCTGGACTTTGCTTAACAAAGTATTTAAAGATACATTCATGTCACTTCTACAACAACCAAACATTTTATGAAGCAAAATTAACCCGTAATCCATAACAAAGAAATTCAGTCTTAAACTGAGAAATCGAAATCTCAAATATTGTCACGGACATTTACTATCATAACAGAGTTCTTTTTTTCTTCTTTTGTTTTTTTAAAAAGAAAAGGGGAGTAATCCTGAAAAGTTTTTATGAAAATTCACTGTAAAATGACCAGAATGCTATGATTTTCTTTCATCAGAGTTTCAGCTTGCTTGTCATTCTCAAAACGTGTTGATGGTACAGAATAATGATCGTCAACTAATATTTCATTTGGGGTTGACGTTCAGTTCTATAAGGCCCAGTTTATTTAGCTATGGGCGATTATGCTTGAAGTAAAATTTCTTCAGCATTTCGAGTGATATCTTCATGGCAATGATTATCGTACATTAACCATAATGTGGCAATCAGATCATGTCGGAATCTTGGCTAATGAATGTGCCATCGTGAGACTGCATGTCGGCTTTAAGGATGACACACTTTTCACCAATCCTATTAGCAGGGAAGCTTCCATATATGTTCATCCATTATTTGCCCTTTGTCCTGAAAAACGATTGTGGCAGCTGATATTAATGTCCATCCACTAAGGGTGAAATCCATTAAAACCATTTTTTTCTAAGTTCAAACTTCCCCATTATCATCTATAAACTGGAGTTCAGAATACCCCCTCCCGTCACCTATACACTGGGGTTCAGAATTCCCGACACCCCTCCCCACCTCTTGTCATCTATGCACCTGCTTGAATATGTTGATAGGTTTTTATGTCAATGAAAGATTTGCACATTGGTCAACAAATCTTTAGATGGCAGTATCTCCGGCAGGCAGTTGCAGTGATGGAATAATTGGGAATCTCAGTTTTAAGATTCTGAATTACTTTCTGTAAGATCTACGAGAGCGATACTGTATGTATGTATGTATGTAGGCATGTAGGTAGGTACGTATGTATGTATATGTACGTACAGGGTTTAACAACATGTCACCACTATACTGGCTATATTGTGTTAATTTTTAAAAGGTAAGTCAGAGACTTCCTTGTAGTTACAGACACCAACTTAAAAAGACTAAATTTAAAGTTATGTCTAATATGATACAGGTACGCAGCTATTCTGATCTACCCACCACCACCCCTTTTCCGGATTTAGCTACTTCGTATGTTAATTGACGGTGCTAATTATCTGTTCTACCTACCATTATTTCTGCCTCCAGTGTGTCAATATTGACATAGGTGTGTTCCATCTCGGCCATATTCTCCAATTATTTCTCCAGAAATCCTTCTGCTATTTATTCCCGATTATATGTCGCAGGTTGCATATTTATTAACATTCACATGTCAGCATATATTCCATTTAAAGAAGGTTCCATTTGTGAATAAATACATCGGAGCAATTGGACAATATCATGTTATAACAAAAACATAACGAATGTGAACCACATGACAAATATCTAATCCATTTCAAAAACTAATTTTTCCTCAGTTAATGATACACGTGTCAATAAAATGACATGTACACATAAATGGAAATTGCATGCACAATTCCAAATCTCCGCAAGCGAAATAGACAACCCCATCTCCATGTAAGAATCACATCGAGCAGTGCCAACTTTCTAGTGGTTTACAACATAATTGCAATGTTCACTAAATCAAACTCCGATGTAAGTAGGTTTTCGGAGAATAAACACTGGCACTTGTAAAGATAACGGCAGAGGTTAGAACACCTTGAAATGATAGCAAACAGTCTCACTTATCGCTTGCCTTTTAATCACCTTGACACACGTGCTTCTTCCTTTACTAATGGTCACGAGACTTGAACGAGTGACATAAGATGTACTGAGGTCGGATAAAATACAAATCACACACTGCTGCGCCAACCAGCAGCTGTCTGGTTGAAGAAACAATAATAATCTTGACAGCGAGATGAATATTGATTTATCTCCTTGTACATGATTAGCATTAGTGTCAAAGGTAACTATTAATGACCAGAAATTCATACAAGAATTTCGTCCAGAGTGTCATAACGTGACATAAATTGATGACAAGTTCAGAGCTGATCCATTCACTTTAAAAAGTCTCTTCAGTGTGTTCATGGACACAGGAAATTCTAGTAACCTATGCACGACCTGCTGTTTAGCTCAAATAGTTATGTTATAGAATTGTAACTCTTTTAGAAAAACAAATCTATAATGTTACAAAAGTTTTTCTCTAGATTTCTATTTGTAATGACATTAATATGACGTCTCATGTGCTTTTTCCCCTTGAGAAAATAATTGTTTCTGCAGCTTATTATTATTATTATTATTATTAAATGCAAGAGTTAAGAATACATTGTTGCTCCGAGAATCAGCCACTACATAAAAATATAGTATTTTAATGTAAAATCATGATTAACATTATAAATATATTCCACCATTCAAGAAATGTTCATATCACTTTGTTGAATATGTTCGAATCTGTTGGTTTTTTTTTTTTAATGCTCTATTACAAAATGTCATAATCAGCAAGGTATACCCCAATATGGCATTACTCTGTGATATATGCACATAGCAGGTTAGCTAGCCATCACGCAACTACACGAATACAAAATAAACCCCAAGAATTCTAATTACATGTTGTGCTGAATTCTTACAACACATAATCTGGCATCAACTGCACACAGCTGTGGCAAAAAGATAACGAAATCATTCAATGCAGATGTTTCCACGCAAGACGAAAAATGTATTGACACATTCAAAATGGTTGGGTTTTCTAATGTCCAGTAGGAACATTTCCTAAAGTGGAAGAACAACTCCAGCCATAGAATAGTATATACAGCAATACTCAGAACAAGGTCAACATGAGAGGGTGTACTTGCCCAACCTTGCGTGCAAGATTATATGCACAGATAAATCCATGGGAGTGATAAAAGCTGTTCTAGGCAAAACCCATCTAGAGCGAACCACTTAAACTCTGTCTAGATTCCACAGCAATAACCATAATGTAATATTCATTTAATTGTTGGCCTCTTTACCCCTTGAATAAGCAGTTTACATAAGCAAACATATACATACTTAACTGTTTGGTATGTCCCTGTTATTATTCATGTATCTATCTGATATTACTGAATTTCAGGTAAAACTATGAATCAGCAACACCTGTAATAGATTTTTAAAAATTCACTTTTTTTAATAACAAGTTTACAATTATTGACCGAACACCTCCAGGGTCCACAGAACATTTCATTTGAAACCAGCAACAGTATCTAATAAAAACCAAACCCGCCTGACCATGAACCAGGTTTCTTTGAAAGAGACACTGCTACTGGTTCAAAGTTTAACATTAAAGAAAATAAGGTCACAACTTCGGTTATCAGATGAAGTTCTAACACCTAAGCTTGTCCATGATCCACTGCAGGCATCAACTGACCGATACTTGCCACCTTCTGACTCAAGGTGCAGGACAAGAAGTACCAGTAATGTAGATAACACTACAATCAGTAAAATTAAACATTTATTTCTACCCGACCTTCCAACAAAAGATTCCCTTTGGAACCCAGTCTCATATCATGTCCTTGTTTGCAAAAATCTTTTTCCTTTTGTATCAGGCTGTAATTGTTCACCTCCTTGGTCATATATTGTTAACATTCCAATACCCTGAATATGTATGTAAATAATCATGTTCCTTAGGTTGAATTTATTGTGCAAGTTCTTCAACATAATAAGAACAGAATACTTAAATTCTGTCGTGTCAATGAATAGGTTCGACCATCATAAAGAAAAACACAAAGAAAGTATAAACTTCAAAGATGACATGCCATATTAAGTAGCAAAATTGGGATGAGTGATTCGGACTGAAATCACATTTGCGTTCATCAAAAGACTTTCTGAAATTGGGTCTCTAAATATCTTTTCAATGATTGTCGCTGGCCAAGGGTCATCAATACACTTCAGTCACAAGATGTTACCATGTCACATCATTCACAGCCTTTTTTACAATGTCATAATAATGTGTAGACTTGTAACATTCACAATGTCATAATGATGTGTAGACTTGTAACATTCACAATGTCATAATAATGTGTAGACTTGTAACATTTACAATATCATAATAATGTGTAGACTTGTAACATTCACAATGTCATAAGAATGTGTAGACTTGTAACATTTACAATGTCATAATAATGTGTAGACCTGTAACATTTACAATGTCATAAGAATGTGTAGACTTGTAACATTTACAATGTCATAATAATGTGTAGACTTGTAACATTTACAATGTCATAATAATGTGTAGACTTGTAACATTCACAATGTCATAATAATGTGTAGACTTGTAACATTTACAATGTCATAATAATGTGTAGACTTGTAACATGTAACATTTACAATGTCATAAAGATGTGTAGACTTGTAACATTTACAATGTCATAAGAATGTGTAAACTTGTAACATTTACAATGTCATAATAATGTGTAGACTTGTAACATTTACAATGTCATAATAATGTGTAGACTTTTAACATTTACAATGTCATAACAATGTGTAGACTTGTAACATGTAACATTTACAACGTCATAATGATGTGTAGACTTATAACATTTACAATGTCATAATAATTTGTAGACTTGTAACATTTACAATGTCATAACAATGTGTAGACTTGTAACATGTAACATTTACAATGTCATAAAGATGTGTAGACTTGTAACATTTACAATGTCATAAGAATGTGTAAACTTGTAACATTTACAATGTCATAATAATGTGTAGACTTGTAACATTTACAATGTCATAACAATGTGTAGACTTGTAACATGTAACATTTACAACGTCATAATGATGTGTAGACTTGTAACATTTACAATGTCATAATAATGTGCAGAATTGTAACATTTACAATGTCATAAGAATGTGTAGACTTGTAACATGTAACATTTACAATGTCATAAGAATGTGTAGACTTGTAACATTCACAATGTCATAATAATGTGTAGACTTGTAACATTCACAATGTCATAATAATGTGTAGACTTGTAACATTCACAATGTCATAATAATGTGTAGACTTGTAACATTCACAATGTCATAATAATGTGTAGACTTGTAACATTTACAATGTCATAACAATGTGTAGACTTGTAACATGTAACATCTACAACGTCATAATGATGTGTAGACTTTTAACATTTACAATGTCATAATAATGTGTAGACTTGTAACATTTACAATGTCATAATGTGTAGACTTGTACCATGTAACATTTACAATGTCATAAAGATGTGTAGACTTGTAACATTTACAATGTCATAAGAATGTGTAAACTTGTAACATTTACAATGTCATAATAATGTGTAGACTTGTAACATTTACAATGTCATAACAAAGTGTAGACTTGTAACATGTAACATTTACAACGTCATAATGATGTGTAGACTTGTAACATTTACAATGTCATAATGTGTAGAATTGTAACATTTACAATGTCATAAGAATGTGTAGACTTGTAACATGTAACATTTACAATGTCATAATAATGTGTAGACTTGTAACATTTACAATGTCATAAGAATGTGTAGACTTGTAACATTCACAATGTCATACTAATGTGTAGACTTGTAACATTCACAATGTCATAATAATGTGTAGACTTGTAACATTCACAATGTCATAATAATGTGTAGACTTGTAACATTTACAATGTCATAATAATGTGTAGACTTGTAACATTTACAATGTCATAATAATGTGTAGACTTGTACGGTCTTCTATCTAAACCAGTGTCCTCTTGAACTCATTCAAATAATCTTTAATGGTAGTGAAGGAATGCATTCACTTTGCAAAGTCCTGGATGATGATTATTTATATCTTCTCTTTCACTCATTACTATTTATCCACGGTAGTAAAAAAAAAAAGATTCTGGGTGATGGTAAAATGAGATGTTTAGCTCATAATCTAGAAATCAAAATAATAAATAAGCATTAAATATTTGTTGCATATTGAAGCAAAGGACTATATACACATATTAAACATAACCGACACTTGCACAATTTTTCATCTGTTGGCTGTCAAGAACAGAAAATTTCTTTTCACGTTTGCAATAATATTGGCTCCATTTTTTATATACTCCTTGTCCATTCCCTGAGGTGGCAATACAACCATTTAATTGACCTCTATTTTCAAGACCTTGTTCGTCCATTCCCTAAGGTAGCAACATAGATATTTATTCGACAAGTGACCACTTTATCAAATACCTATATAGAATCTGTGATTAATATTCCATTCAAATGTGTAATCAAGTTACAGTTATTGCAAAACAGATATGAATCTGAGAATTCCATAAATGATACAGTATCAAATGCAATGTATGCTTGAGTCAAATAACCTTTAAATATATCAAAATAAGTAATTTAATATGTATATTGTTGATCTATTTCCAAAACATCCAACATTTCTCCTGGAATACATTTGTGCTTTCTATATTATGATGGACCATGCTTTGTTAGTTACACTGACGCCAGGTATCACATTTCCAATCAAGAAAACACAAAATCAATATTGTATTCCATATTATCAGTTGCTACCTCAAAAATGACCCCAATCTTCACATTCTGTTTTAATTGAATACACAACCATAAATCGTGTGTGTCAGGTGAGAGCTGAGAAACCTTTAGAGTGCATTTGTTTGAAATCACACAGTGAAAACAAAAGGCTCAGACAAGTCCCTTTGTTGAATCAAAAATCAATTTTACAGGTGAGTAAGTGGATAAACAAACATAAATTCCAAATAACAATTAGGGCACACTTGCCCTGAGTCATCAACACTTCAAAAGCAAACATCTGTAAAAAATTTCAATATTTGTCTTCACTCTCTTTTCAAAGTGTGGGGAAAGTATACCACAACGCTATTTATCTGCATGTGGCACACAGATAAGGTAATATGGTAATCAGTGATTAACTTGTATTGAAGCTTTTATTTGATCTGAATAACTTACAATTTAAAAAAAAATTGTATGAATCTGTTGGATTTATAAAAAAAATAATACCCTGTGCGAGTTACAACTGACATATGAAAGGGGTCATAGCCTAAGAGTAACAAATTTAACACTGTTAATTTTCCTAAATATACAAAAGTTGCCTATTTTAATAATTCTGAGACATAAATTGCATCTGATGTGCTGGCTGATGTATAATATATCTGTTATTTAATAAAATACAAAATACACAATATAAGCTGCACTGCTTAATTTGTAAAAATGGTTTGTTCGTGGAAATGTTGAGATATATCATTACAAGAAGACTTTTACCAACATCCATGTATATCATTTAAGCCTGCTGGTGAAATGAAGAAAACAAAAAAAAAAAACTTGACTGGACAAGGGACAAAACTGCTCAAATTGAAAAACAGCCTGAACAACCTGTAACAGACTATTGTTACCATCCTAGCATGTATATTGATCCAATGTGTACCTGTCTTTGTGTCTGGAAACCAATCTTGTAATTAACTGCAGTAATAAAGTGATATAAACCTGACCACAGGTGAGCAGAATGAAAAACAATCAATACAACAACTTTATTATGGTTGTCAATGGCAACAGAACATAAACGTTCTGTCATATCACTCCATTATCTCATTATATATGTATAACTAACGTAGTAATTGAAACTCTATGCACGAAATAAAAAAATAAGCTTTCATAAAGAAATATGTACACAGGGTCATAAATCAAGTGATTTGCATTAAAAAACAAAGCTCAACTTTTTCCATGTCCAATGCAAAACACTGTCCAAAGATTTGATGTGATTTTTAAAAAACTTCAAACAAAATTTGAACAGAACCCAATCAGCTGAAGCACATTCATATGGGTTATGCAGACTTCACAATTTCATGAATCAAGCTGGTTCTACAACACTTACCATATGCACTCATTTATAAGTCGGGTCAAACTGCAAACAACGAAGATCCTGATCTGCCATAGCATAATGCACCTGCTGATCAGGTCTATGTTGTTTGTTCTACTGATTACTTCAAAACAACTGCACAGACCATGATCTGCCAGTGAATTATGAGAGGGCAGATTTGGGTCTGTAGAGTTTGCAGTTGGCTTCATCTTATGAGTAAAAACTGAAAGGTACAGTAACAATGTCATATTTTATAGATACCCTTCAACATGTGTTCCTTATTAGGCTAATTTCTTAAAATATCTTTTTAGTTGCCATTCTCTGTAAAATTTCTCACTCTGTACAATATTATCTCTTTTTGCTGAGAGACTTCATCTCCCTTGCCATCTCCCAGAAAAAATTGTTTTTCTTAATCTACACTGATCACGGTCTCATTTAAAGAATGATTAGAAATAGTATCTCCGTTTGTGCAACTGTCTGCAACACCTGTCTCTAACAAATCCACTTTCTCTCTTATTAAAGCAAGTACTAAAATGCATATTATTTTTATCTATTCCCACCAGATATTTATATACACAGATTTATGCAAGTGATATCCCATCTTTAGAGTTATTATGCAAAACAGATATGAATTAAAACACTGTAATCTTCATAACTTCCCTTTATGCTGATATTTAAAATTTTGGATCAAAATTACATTTTAACTTTCTGCTAAACTACAGAATTCAGTAATGAAATTTCTTTACATTTTTTTTTTTACTGGGTGGTAAAATAAATAATCTCTGGATCAATGTTTTCTATGTCGGTAAAACTGATATCAGAAAATAATTTTTCAGGGATATCAGCTGTAGAGACTGGCCTATCTCAACTTAACAATGGGTAACATTGTCAATTTTGTATTTGTCATCCTAATTGTAGGTTTATGCTTTAAAAAACTGGTACTATCCACACCCAGTACACAGCAAATTTACATTTAATCTGGTGACAGATGACATTGCACCTGTACATCTATTTAATGTCAGATCAAATTGCATATTATATCAAAATTGTATAACAATTAATGGGAGCAAATCATTATCAATTGAAATGCAGCCCCAGTCAAGACTCACATCATCCCTAGTTAAATTAAATCATACCTTGGAATAAACAAAGTGACATCTCGGTTAAAATTGAAGGTGGTAATGCTTGGCACACATAATTATATTAACGTAAGTGTTACACTCTAGGTTTTAAATTATGTAACAGAAACCATAGCAGATCAGGGTGTAAGCTGTTTACAGT
Source organism: Sinohyriopsis cumingii (assembly GCA_028554795.2). NCBI lineage: Eukaryota > Metazoa > Mollusca > Bivalvia > Unionida > Unionidae > Sinohyriopsis > Sinohyriopsis cumingii. Next base: position 97,193,805 of record CM068830.1, read on the forward strand.
TAGACTCAAGTTTTAAGTGAGACAACAACTTGCAACGATAATGTTAGAATTCTAAACAGCTTTCAGTCATAAAGAAAAAGATAAGTGGTCCTCCATGCATGGTCTTGTTGTGATATTATTGTACTTCTCTATTTCAGCAAACATAAGTGACTATTTACTTGAGTAGTAAAGACTCCTTGAAGACATTTGTATGATGTTTCAACACTGATATTAAAAATATCACTTATGTGTGTATGTGTGTGTGTATGTGTGTGTGTGTGTATATATATATATATATATATATATATATATATATATATATATATATATATATATAATCAGGATGATAATCAGTCTTTTAATAACTACATTGCAAAAACAAACTTTCCATGGAAGTTCTTCACTTTTCTTTATAAATGACCATTATTTTCAAGGTATACAATCTCTGAAAAAATCTTTAAAGCATGACTCCATGTGGTTTCAATAAACATGACGTGTACCAGAAGAAAAAAACATGGCGTAACCTCACTGCCTTTTAATTTGACTGTGGATACATTCTTGTGTTATATTCTAGTGTTTTGTTGACACCGCTAGGCATTACCAACATTTAATTTGTGTAAACTTAGCAAAAAAGGATTGTTTATTTAAAATAAGAGCAACATTTATTTACCAAAACAATGATCACAACTTGTGTTTTATTGTCGTATTAGTAAAATACTGATCATGTGATTCAACTAGTTAGTTACTGCAAAAAATTATTCCTCATCCTTGGGAGAACATCTGTGTGCAAATTCCAGAATTTTACGTTCATTTTGACTTTGGAAACTTGGTTCTCCATAATTATTATGAAGTCTATCTCATCTTTGAAACTAAGCTGTTCACACACCTAGCATGCCTTTTGCTTGTTTTCTTTGCTATCAGTAATCACATCTACGAATGAGTATGTAAAACCAATGATTAATGTTAGACACAGTAATCACAATCAATTTAAACCACTAATTTATGTTAGACACTTTAATTATATTACTTTGTGTTGTCAGAGTTTTCATTAGTCAGCTGAAACAAGTTCACATCACACAAAAATGTGACAGCTAGCTCTAATGAAGGTAGAATTTGCATATCTTTTAACTTTTTTATTCTACTCCCTTTACTTAATTGGATATAATAAAAAAATACAATGGACATGATAAGAATATGTACCCTTTTCTTGTTTAAATTCAAGAGAGCATATACAATTTATCATGATTACACTGAAACCTAATTAAAGTAACAGACTGGAACATGAAATTCACTTGACTTAGTTGGCTTTTTATTTTATTGACACCACTAGGCATTACCAACATTTAATTCGTCATACTTCGTTATTTACAGTTATTTTAATGAGAATCTGTTAAATAGAAAATTTAACAAAATATATGACTTTTATTAAAAGTTCATAATTTCATGATTTTACATCAATTTTCCTGATACTGTTGTTTTTGATGATAAAACGTGTGTTATATCAAAGTTCCTTTACCAATTCTGATCATGATTTTAGTCACATCCAGCAAATAGGAGCCAATATTTGGGGAATTTTATACAAAAAAGGGATCCACACCTAACACTAAACTGTAAGTTGGTTCACAATGCATCTGAGAATGCTACAAATGAGGGGGAGGTGTATTTGCATCCTCCTTTGGTTTCTTCTTTCTTTTTGGAATATCCTATGCATATGAAATGTATATTTTTAATAAAGACAAATTAACTGAATGCCATAGTTATTTGTGATCTTGTCATATACCACCAGTGTAATGTACCATTATCTGTTTGAGAACAATGAGGATATAGAGAAAAGAAAATACTGATTGGCAATATCTTACAGATTTGAGACAACACCCATAAGCAGCCCAGGCCAATGTAAAAGAATTTCCGATTCAGTGCCAGCAGAGCACTAATCCCCCTTGAGTACAGTACCCTGTTCCATTCTTGTCCTCAATACGACTATATTCCAATCAACAATTTAAAATGCAAGAGTCCAAAACCAGTCATCGAAAAGAAAACCAACAAAAAAACAAAGAAATTTTCCACCAGCACCTTTTCCTCGGCCACGACACCTGTCTCCACAGAATAAACATCATGAAAATATCATGACATCGTAAAATAGTAGCGACGTCACAACACAACACAACTCAGCCACGGGCTACACTATGTCATTCATCAACATTATATACATAAGCAAAGTTCAGCCAAAAGCTATTTTTAATGGACACTAATGTCACTAAACCTGCAGCAGACATGTTTGTGCATGATTCAATTTTGTGGTTTATCAATTTATTTTTCCAATGAATAAAACTCACCTTACTTTAATGGTCTGTGCCCGGAGATTCCCCACAGCTATGCTTACATGTACTAGATGTTCCTCACATGAACCCAGGCAAAAGTTCATCTACCACCACAAAAAAACTAAGTATGATACATCAGATCCTCACGTGATGAACTGATGTTTTTAACTTGGCAGATATATGACAGAACGAGAAAATGCTCTTTATTCTCTCTCTCTCTCTCTGATCTTGTATTTCTCCAAATCCCTCAATTTCAACATTAAAGGAGATACATGTATTCACAATATTTGTGTCAATTTTTAACAGTGTCAACTTTTCAAATTTTACATTGTAATATGAATGTAATGCGTTTAATGGCACGTCAGCCCAGTATTGGCTATATATTGCCAGTAAAAGTTACAAAAACTTCAGCAATTTTAAACCCTTAAACTGCAAGAAAATAAGTTAGTTCCACTGTAAATCTATTGGTGAGATTATCATCCAAATGACCTAATCCAGGTGGATAATCATGATCTGTGAGTGGACACTAAACAAAACTAAAGTGTTAAAATAGACTCAAATCATGGAATAAGATATTGACAATTTTATCATTGCCATCATGTACTAACCAATCAAAAGTTGCTATTTATTAACCTCCCCAATAGTAATCAATCTCCCTCAATTTGCTATTTGTTTATTCCACTTTAAGGTGGTCAATTTGTCTTTTGTCTGGAGAACCCGTTTTTAATTTCACATTATCAACATTCATTAAGCTTTGCAGTTTTTGTTTTTGGGTATACATATCAATTCAAAGCATAATGCATTTTGTAACCTTGATTTGTGAAACTTTATTTCAAATAAATGTAAATTACTAGGGCTAACAATTCAATTTCTGGCATATGACTGCCAGGGAATTAGGTCAGAGTAAACTGAAATAATTCAATCACTTACTTTCACATTGCGGATTGCCCTTGGACACGATTAATCAAATCATTAAATCATGTTATTGGATGTTGAAATGATCTGAGTTTAACTGCAACTCAACACATGAAAGGCTATACTGTGTCATGGCAAAGTGTTCCTGTTCAGAAATAAATTCTGGCATTTTGAATATGTCTGGGCATGATTTTAACTTGCACCTTCAAGGTCACGAACATGAAACACTAACTACGCTTGGGATAAATAATCTGTGCAGAATAACATGGAAACATTGTTGAATTCTAAGATCGCTATCTGATTTCACAAAAATCAATCAATTTAGTGCCTTATCTGATTTAAATATTTATTAAAGCTTTCAGTTCAAATATTCTTTGTGGTATAGTTGACAGTAAGCTGTAAAAAAAATTACAAATCATCACCCAGTTAACCATTTTGTGCAGTGGTGATGCAATTATGTTTGCAAGCATGATTACTCCTTTAATATATTTATTATTTTCAATATTAAATTGTGAATAATGATCCATGCATAATATTCTTCTGATATCTAAACAACCCATTCAAAAGATGTCCAGCATCCCCACCCATCTCCCATTCCAACCACTGCACTTAAAGTGTGAAATGAACATGAAATTTTAAAGCATATAGACGTATCAGTACAAACAGACGAGTGTCCAGAAATAGCCACAAAAAACTAGATAGACACACAATTTACATTTAATCCATTTCAAAAATACTTCATTGGATGGCCTGGTATAAATGCTTTGAAGTATTATCCATACATAAGCCAAGAAATATACTTTGAAGGAATGAACCCCAAGAATTCCCCTCTGGCATACTATTTGTTTCAAGCATCAAATGCTAGAGACAGACCAAAAAGAAAATAACTCATTCTGTTCCAAAATATGCTAAAAGAGCATGTCTTCAAGGTTTGCAGTTACAAATTTTTCAATTAAGGATGATTTCCAATCCTTCAAAATCAAGGAACTTCATGACCACTTTATTTATATTTCTGACTTGAGGCTAAGTGCAGACAGGTTTAAATTCCTACACCCCAAGTGTGAAATTGACATCAAATCAGCAAGTGCCTTGAGGTGTATGGGAAATGGAGAACTATCCACAAAAATGGATAAGAAAACAAAGTACCAATGGACAAGTAATCCCCACTTAACACATTTGATAGGTTTTGGGTGGATTACCCAATGGGAATACTTCTATTATCTATGTACTGACCTAAAAATGATGAACAAAAGGAAAGAATTAATCATGCCAAATGATCACAAAAACTTTCTATCATGATGAATGCTTGTGGAGGCATAAACCTTATCACAACTAAATCAATACATTGACCAGCAATAGTCCTTATCATAGCCCATTAAAGAGCTAGATTAGATCATTCTCCATCTTAATACAGATTTCGCATACATATGTTTCCTGGGTCATAATGGATAATCCCCTAGTTAACAATAAATACAGAGATTGCATACATATGTTTTCTGAGCAATAATGGATAATCTCCAGAGAGATCGCATACATGTTTTCTTAGCAATAATGGATAATTTCCAAATTCATTCAAATCTGCCCTAAATTTTACTTGTCTTTTTCCTTCATGGTTTGATACATACATGTACAGTGGTGAGAATCTGCCTTAGCAGACACTGTCATACTAAAACACCTCTTCATTAAGGACATGTTCATTATTGAAAATTCTTTATTAAGGACATCTGTTCAATAAGGGCAGCATTTAGGAAACATTTTCTTATTCCCACTTAAAAAGTTAACCCCACTATTAAGTATATTATCTCCACTAGGAACATGGATGTGGTCCTCTATGTAGCCTCTACATGTGGTTTACACATGTATCATTACGTACATGTATTTTCCCCACCCACCCCCTCCAAATTGGAATGCCACTTTACAAAACCTTTTGCAGGTTGTGATATTTGTTATACTGTGACATGCAATCTTAGTGTGGGTCACCAGAGAGGATATAAGGTGGACTCAACCCTAATTTTAAGGAGGTGATTCAATTTTCATCTCTTTCTCAAAATAAGGTATTAATTGTGAAGCATTTTAAGCCGCTCCAGACAAGCAAGTTTACAAAACAACTTAGTTCTATAATATGAATGAAATGCAAAGAACAAAGACCCTGATTCATAATAGTCCTCAAGATACGCGTCTACTGATAACCTCTATCAAATTTCACCGACCCAGATCTAACAGCACATTATGAAAGGGCAGTTCTGGATCTGTGCATTTTGCAGTTCAACTTGACTTGTCATTGAGTAAAGATGGCATACAATATTTGGATGATTTACACCCATCTAGGGGGTAGATAGATAACCAAATCATTGAGGTGACAATTTTACACCTGTGATCTGACACCAAAAGGAAGTGCCTGGGGGTGGGGTGGGGACAGGGGTTGACAAGTATAATATGTGACTCATTTACTTATATTCACTGCCCACAGTGCTTGTCCTGTTTAAATCAGTATCATTAGGAGTTAATTTTCACTAAATATTACACATCTATCCAGCGTTAGACCTTTCAAAAGAAATGCCTAAAAACAAACACCGATTAATATTTAAGCACAATACAATGTAAGACATGAAAATAAAAAAGCAGGTAATTTATATATGCAACAAAATCCTGCTGCTAAATACAAACTTTGATTTTTACATGAAGATGCCAGTTCTAGTTGGATGGAATTCCTATTCTGTATCAAATTGTCCAGTCTTTTTAATAATATAAAGTTAAACAATACAAACCTTATTCCATGTAACATACCATATGTCAATACAAACCTTATTCCATGTAACATATCATATGTCAATACAAACCTTATTCCATGTAACATAACCGTATGTACTCATCTACTAGTCTGGTCCAACTGTAAACTGCATGAACCCAGATCTGCCATCGCATAATGCACTGGCAGATCTTAATACAGTATATGTGGATTGTTAGGGGTATTCAGTAGAAGAAACAATACAGACCCCAATCTGCCAGCATATTATGTGACAGTAGGCCTTGGTCTATGTTGTTTGCAGTCAAAGCCAACTTGCACATTATATTAGCATTAAGAACCAAAAATTGGCATGGTAATTTTCCAAACAAAAGTGCTCACTGAACTTCAAGAAACATGGCACTCAGAATGCATATCATTCATGTAAGGGCACCTATTTATTTCACTGTAAACTGTTGTTTTTGTTCTTGTTAATAATAATAATAATAATAATAATAATGATAATAATGATAAAGCATAAATGAAACCCACCAGTAACTGTAAGACTACTTACAGTGTAAAGATTTTGTGATATACTGAAGCTGGGTGTAACTTACAAGGGCCATAACTCTTTCCAATATGTGCCATAACTCTTTCCAAATTGCAGAGTACAATGCTTGGTCAATGTGCACATCAAATAATGACAATAATATGGGCAAGTTTCATATCAAACCATTTAAAACTTCAACTGCAAGATTTTGTGATATACTGAATCTACCTGCAAGTAAATTAAATAAAAATTGTGCGAACAAACTGATTGATCAATATGTGCATGTTCAGTTAATAACTATTATATGTACCAAGTTGATAACTATTATATGTACCAAGTTGATAACTATTATATGTACCAAGTTGACAACTATTATATGTACCAAATTGATAACTATTATATGTACCAAATTGATAACTATTATATGTACCAAGTTGATAACTATTATATGTACCAAGTTGATAACTATTATATGTACCAAGCTGATAACTATTATATGTACCAAGTTGACAACTATTATATGTATTAAATTGATAACTATTATATGTACCAAATTGATAACTATTATATGTACCAAGTTGATAACTATTATATGTACCAAGTTGATAACTATTATATGTACCAAATTGATAACTATTATATGTACCAAGTTGATAACTATTATATGTACCAAGTTGACAACTATTATATGTACCAAACTGATAACTATTATATGTACCAAATTGATAACTATTATATGTACCAAGTTGATAACTATTATATGTACCAAGTTGATAACTATTATATGTACCAAGTTGATAACTATTATATGTACCAAATTGATAACTATTATATGTACCAAGTTTCAAAGCATCCACTGAAAAGCACAGCAAATCCTCACAGAAAATGTGACCTATTAACAATACTACACACAGCTACAAGTAAAAAAAAAGGGCAACAACTATTAACAATTGTCGGAACACAGTGATCAGTCAAAATGCAAAAATATTTTTTATTAACTTAGAGACTACCTAGTTATGCTAATACGATTTTCTTGTACACGAAAGATACTAAAAAGCAGCAATAAAGGATACTAACTCTTAGAAAAAGTCACAGAAGCAGAGTTGGCACTAAATTTGTGCATCTTTAGTAAATAAATGTATGTAAATAAATGTATGTACCAAGTTACAATCCAACAAAACATTTCACTTAAACACCAGTATATTTATTTAAATGGATCTTCACTGTGTATGGATACTGAGAGAGAGAGAGAGAGAGAGAGAGAGGGAGGGAGGGAGAAATAGAGATTAAGTGTATCAGCCTTTTGGAGTGTGTGTGTGTGTGTGCTTTGGATTTTTAACATAGCTTTAAAAAAAAAATCAGTTATATCGCTACGATGTCTGCAGTGTGGCAGTTTATAGTCATGTCTGGCACTGGGGCATTATGCCGCAGACCTGTAGCATGATGTCCCACCCAGTCACATTATCCCGACACCAGGCCGACCAGTCTTAACACTAACCTCTTCATGCTGAGCGCCAAGCGAGGCAGCTGTTAGTACCATTTGTACAAGTCTTCGGTATGACTCAGCCGGGGATCAAACCCATGACCTCCCGCATCTGAGGCAGATGCTCTAACCACTAGGCCACCGAAGTGGTGCCTTTTGTAATGAAAAATCCAAGTTTCTGATCAATAGGCTAATATGACACCCATTACAATGGCAAAACAAAATTAAACTAAAATCTGTCAAATTCTAGACAAAAATAAACTGATGCCAATTTCAGCTAATTAAAATATCTGTCATGAAAGCTGAAACAAGGTGATAAGTTCAGGGATTCTTAAGTTTCCAGTCAAAGCAGGATTTAAAACTGCTATCTCACGCAAGGTTATTTATACTTATCTACTTTTGCAATATTATACAGTATTAAATGGTCGTACCATACCGTCTGGGAGAAATGTGTATCAAAAAGAAAAACTGCAGGAGTGTTGGGATATGTGTCATTTTGACTAGGTAAAATTATTCAAGTTACCTTCACCATGGCGGAGGAGGTAACTTGTTGCTTGAAAAAATGAAAAACTGACCGGTGGGGGGGGATGGGTCCTCATAATCTGATATAGTTGGAATTAGGAAATGTATTGCATATTATATGACAAGTCACATCGTTGTTTCCAGAGGCTATGTAATTACATGTGATATACAAGTCGAAAATAACACTTCATACATTTGTACATGTGTGCGTATCTACCAGTACGTACTTTCCAACAGTGTAGTCGCTAATTTACTTTACTAAGCCCAGTTCAGCTATGCAATGCATAAAGGAAACTTTCAAAATCAAACGAAGAAAAAAAAAACATTTTTCCCATACCAATTTACTGGCATAAATATGCGGCATAAGATGATGGTATAAACTGGGTACCGGATTGTTTCATTTCAAACACAAAATGCTATATGATTCTATTACAAATACAGCAAGGATATCTGCCTTTGCCGAAAACGAATGAATAACGGATATATGTCATTTAGTGGGTGAAAAACTAAGTATCTGTATGTGGCAAAATATGAAATATGTCATTATTAACGAGGGGCAATCAAATTTTCTTTTTGTTTTATGCTCACGCATATTGGCCAGCAATAACACTACATGAAGCCTAGTTCTTAGTGTATCCCATGTGATAATGTTAGCGGCTTACCGTTTATGTTCTGTGTTTTGTGTACATTTGCACTGAAAATACAAGTTGTAACATAATTCTCCTTCCCAATTCAAGATAAATAGGACATAAAACACACAACCACCAAACAAAACAAAGAAAACAGTATTTCACACTGCTGGGTTTGAACATGGGACGTCAGTATGTGAAGCTGCCACTAAACCACGTATGCGTCTTTACATTGTTTCAAACATTTTTGGACATAACGTTATTAATGTCTATTAACAGAGAGTGAAAAATTATTTATCGTATTTAACTCCAGTTAATTATCAAAATTATTTCTTTGTTTCTTTAATTCAAGACCTATTCTAAAGAAAAATCTGTTCAAAAGTTGAAATTACCTGTTGCTAAAAAAAATCAATAGTTTTCAAAAATATAAACATGAAAGTAAAATGTATAATGTATTGAATCTGTATTATAAGTGAAGACATATACGTACAGTTTGATGCACAAAATGAACAGAACTACCCGTATCTTACCTCTTCGGCATACATGAACAGGGCTATATTGTTCATGTTGTCATCTATACCGACAGTCGGGTAGATGGTAATGTAGTCATTATCTCCATCTCTTGAATACATTTCCATTGTTATTGCACTGTCGTCTATATTGATAACTACTCTCAAATAGTACAATCCATGAATATCTTCAAACGGAAATGCACACGAAGTTGATAAATATTGAATTTACTTTTTGAAAAAGCCAGTAATCTCTGTATGTAATAAAAATATAAATATCCTCGTCAACTGCTTGCATTTTTCAAGAAATCCATTCTGATCATATCTCCTCGACGAAGCTGAAAATCTTTAACTTTGAGTCTTACAATTATTTGTAGACAAAGATCACATTTTGTCTCCGAGGTTGTCGTTTTGTATCTCTGAAACCAGACCTACACCTAATTGTGTTTACAAAAATTTTTTCTCCATAAAACAGAGATATGCAAAATCATGTAATGTTTCACACAAGCCGAAAACAAAACACCAAATATTGCCTACTTCATTCAACTTCCTTCATACCAGCGTGGGAAATGCAAAGTTTAGAAACTGGCATCGTTTGGTGTAAATACAATTAAATGCATTGTACAGTTCGGACTAGAACCTAAAATGTGTTCAGTTTTTTTTCTCCATGATGACAGTTTTTCCGAGATGATGCTTAACAAATTTCTGGTCCATTACACTGTATACAAATGTGACATCATTTTACTGGTCAGTTGTTCATTTTATAGTGAATTCGAGTTTATATCAAAAGCAGGAACACTGGAAGGTTAAAATTGATGACTGTACTAAAACCAGCAAACACGTATAAAATGGAGGAATGTGGCATTTATTATATCCCCACAAGCATCATCAAGTCCAGTGGACTGTGCATTATCCCTTTTTGTCTCCTACTGAATTAAAGACCAATGAGCTATGTTCAATTTCCGCATGAGGCAATTACGGTTTTAGTTCCCTCCCGAAATGCTTGATCGCTGCCTTTACCGAGATGAATATCAGTTACCTGTAATGTCCCATCGAATAAAAATACCACTTACTTATAAAATAACTCCTTTCATATCACAAAGTGCTTTGATCTGATGTGGTTGAATTAAACGACCAGGTGACAAATAATTTTCCAGTTAATGATTTATCAATGAGTTAAAGAGTTGAGAATATTACTTGACATTAACTTGGTATATTCATCCAATACTTCATAATGCAAGCTGTCAATCAAATCATTATACAGTAATACAACACTGACAACCGCGCATTAGCTATTGTGACTGTTCCTTTTTTTACATTCAAATTACAATCTTGGTCACCAATCCTTTGAAGTAATAAAACACACACTTATTCTGCGATTCACTCACACATGTATGTCCTTCAAAGCAAAATTTTTAATCCTTGAACTAAAAATGTTTCACCAAACAATGAAAATCCACAAGACTTATAAAATGTTCCGTCCAAAAGATTTCGAGTTTACCGTTTAGTGGACCAAGTCTATCTGCCACGTTTGGTCATTTACTTGACCATCAATACAGGTAAAAAGTCCTCGGGGTCAAACATCTGTTCCGTTTCCTTCATATAAATGTTTGCTCCATTAGATCTCCATAACTCTCGTGCCCCTAACAAATTGATTTAGCCCTCCAGTACATTGAATTGTTGTAGTCCTTTGTAGAAGCCGACAGATAACTAAAGTTACTTTGAAGTGGCAAAAAAATTACATGATTACATTTCATGGACATGTGTGAACAAGCAGCTGCTATCTCAGTGTAACTGTTTCACCTGCAAAACTGACCAATGGTGTCTTCACGAAGTTGTACAATATCCAGCAATGTGATCATGAGATTGGGGTTGTAAGATTTTACAAAAATGATTTTTTTTAAAAAGTTTCTTGTAGTTCTCAGCTTGAACAGAAAATCTTAAGTATATTCCAGCACTTGTACAAAGAATTTAAAGGCTTCCGTTTTACAACACTTAAAACTAGCCAAAATTATAATATGTAGTCGTGCACTGTCTTTATCACGGCATTACTTCGTCTTTTGTTCATTCCACTATGTGACATTCTATAGCCAATACACTCTAATTGTATTCTCATAGGTCCATCACCATTCTGTGACTAACACGTAATGACTCATCTATGTATTGTAACATACAAGGTCAAGATGACAGGTACATTTTCATCCGTCTGTATTACCAGTGTACAAAATTTCTTTGTACATGGAACATGGAAAATTACCCATGTCCAAATACTGCTTCCTGTGCCACTTTCAATCTGACCTACAAATTGTCCAATACACCTGCAGACTTCCAAGGTGTGTATTGCAGCTTACTTGTATTCAACATATATGCCTAATAAAACTTTCTGAACTGTAACTCCACTTGACAAACGTGCTCTTTCCATTATTCCTTGCTGTAATTTATCCGTTTATCCATGAGATTCATAAAATGTAAGGCCCTGTTTTGCCCTTGGAACATTATATTACAATGATACGGCTGTATTTGATACACCATTACAGTTTAAACAAGTATACATTAATTTGCCTGCATACCATTAGCCTTTTTCCCTCTGTTATCAATGTCTTGTTTCTTTTGATGTCCCTTGTTTTTCTTAGTACATGGGGAATCTTTTTATCTACCGTGTAAGTGTATATACCATTAGCACATGACTAAAGACTGATGTCACAAGAAAACATTTTTTTAACTCCTTTTTATGTCTTCTGTCCCATTTTACTGAAGGGCCAGAAATTTAACACTATGAATACAAATTAAGGGCTAGTAATTTAACACAATGAATACAAATTAAGGGCTAGTAATTTAACACAATGAATACAAATTAAGGGCCAGTAATTTAACACTATGAATACAAATTAAGGGCTAGTAATTTAACACTATGAATACAAATTAAGGGCTAGTAATTTAACACTATGAATACAAATTAAGGGCCAGTAATTTAACACTATGAATACAAATTAAGGGCCAGTAATTTAACACTATGAATACAAATTAAGGGCCAGTAATTTAACACTATGAATACAAATTAAGGGCCAGTAATTTAACACTATGAATACAAATTAAGGGCTAGTAATTTAACACTATGAATACAAATTAAGGGCCAGTAATTTAACACTATGAATACAAATTAAGGGCTAGTAATTTAACACAAGGAATACAAATTAAGGGCCAGTAAGTTAACACAATGAATACAAATCAAGGCAAGTAAGATAACACAAGGAATAAAAACTAATTTTAAGTAATAACTACAGCTGTATTGGAAGATGTAAGCACTTAAAAATAAACTTATTTAGTGTCATAATCAATGTTTCTGAAGAAGAAAAACCAAACAACAGCATATGAGTATTACTTTAAAATGTGTGAAATGGTTTAAAACTGTCCTGTGACTGGTATTAATATATTGTTAAAAAAAAAATAAACAATAGCAAATTTAAAATATTCAAAACTGACAAATATAACATCCTATATTTAAAAAACACAGTAATCGGAATCCTGAATCGTGTAATATCCTGAATCGTGTAATATCCTGAATCGTGTAATATCCTGAATCATGTAATATCCTGAATTAATAAAACAAAGTATACATTTTTTTATTTTTGTAAAAAATGATGTTTTTTGTGCATACAATACAATGCCTATGTAACTTTAATAAAATAAATATTCTGTCATGTCTCTGTTTCAGGCATAAAAATGTGTTCTATATGTACTGGTTTACAAGCTGGAAATAAATGCACACAACACAGACCCAGATCTGGCACTGCACAATGTACTGGCAGGGTCTATATTGTTTGTTCTACTGTTTAGTCCTGACAAACTGCATTATGCAAGGGCAGATATATGTCTGTAGTTTGCTAGTCGATCCCACCTAAATGTGATTATATACACTAAGTACGCATAGGCCCTTCCACATTCACCAGTCTGGTATGTAGTTCTTTTGTTCTATGTTTACACATGATATAAAGTATAGATAGAATAGTTAACTTTTCTTCTTCTAAGTCTATGCAATTCAACAAACATTTGGACAGCCCCCACAATGGTAAACATATTCCGTTTTGTAAGATTGCACCTGAAGGGTTGTTTACACTGATTTCCCATTCAACAGCTACTCAAAATCATGTGTTGCTATTTTTGACAGCAACAATTCATATCTATTTTTGTTTTGATTACATCCATTTAACATAAATCCTCATACAAAACGTATACTTACACCATAACTCCTAAGCAAGGAGTGCTCAAAACTCAAATAATTATGCTTTCTTTACTGCTTTACTTATTGTGGTATATTAGAATTCACTAACACCCTTCAAAATATAATTAATTCCTTCCCAATAGGATTGAATTTCTCTCTATACCAGTAATCTCATTCAATTAGTGTTCAATATACGATACTTTGTGTATCAACTTGTACTTGTCAATACTGGTAGTACAGGGGGTTTCACAGTTGCAACGGAGTTACTGATCGTAGCACCTAAAATTACCTCCTTAGCTCCAATGCGCATACCCACAAAAAAGTCAGTTCCGGATAGTTCACTGTTCTACACTTGGTTAGCGAAACAAAGTCAATAAAGGAAGGAATCTTAGCTGTACTACAGATCATTATGGTTAAACCAATGAATCAATTATATATGTCAAACATCTTTTGTTCATACTAGGAGAATAATTATAGACATTAAATCAGATAATTTGATTCAGTGTCCATACTTACATTATATCAGATAATTAAATAATATTTACTTTCCATACTTAAATGATATCAAATAATTAAATTAAATACACTGTCCATACCTGATAATATAGATTCATTATCCATAATTTCAGATACATTTGTAGGAACATTTCACTTTGTTCTCCGATTTTAAACATTTATTGCACATTTTTGGCTATATAACTTTAACGAAAACAATCTCAACAATTTGCATTTTTCACATGTTGATATATCCTTCTTTCTCAGTTACTTTCGCAAGGCTATTAGTTCGTTTATAACACGATTAAGAAAGTTATAACACAAGTTCGATAAGAAAATTATAACATGAACTCGATACATCAGCTGATTTGTAATGCTGAATATTTTAAACCCAAAAAGTTTTCTTTAAAAAAAATGGAACACTGTATTTTAATGTATTCAGAGGAACTTAACAAAGCAATAATTACATTAGCTATCATAACGATAAAGGAGTGTAATTAATGTAGACGGAATATTTATTCATATTTGGGTGTAAATATCGTACAATACTCAGATTAAATAACATGCCCAATGACATTTTTTTTTGGTTCATTTTCTTTTTTACTTTTGAAACATCAAGTATCGGACGGTACATGCAATAACTTTCAGCATAATTTTTCTTTGCTTATGCTGACATATAATAACTCTCAAATTTGCTGGGGGTTTTAGACAAAATTTCTGATTGCCACCAGCAAATTCATCTAGAACAGCCTTCTTAAAATTAGTTTAATTCTGTTTAACTTTCCTTGCATCAAATATTTAAGTTTTGAAGATCCAATTATTTCACAGATTCCGTCATATTACTTTGGTTCGCCTTTTAAATCAATATTGACCGGATGTAAACTTGCAAACAGCATGATATAAAAAAAGAGACTGCTTGTAAGAACATACTCTACAAGTCAATAATAAATGGATACTCACAAATATTCATATTTGTTGTCTTTATCTATCAGTCACTCTTTCTATCTTAGCATCATTTTATACTCGTTTTTAACCAGAAGTATGTTTATGTAATATACGTATGCGAACACACGTTCATTCGAGGATATACATACCCATTGCACCAGATGAAAGGAGACAGACATACATACAGACAGACAGGCTGATGGGTGAGAGCCACAAATGTCCTATACATGCATAGTGTGTATAACATCGATATTTCTCCAAACTGTATATTCTACAATTTCCAACCGTCCAAGGAAATAAAATTAAAATAATCATCAAGAAGACTCGTATGTGCACCTGTCTGTTCAAGTGTGGTTGACATTTGTGCATTTTGAAAAAAACTCAAGTTATTTCATGAAAAATATAATGAACATTAATAGAAAAGCAACAGTCTGAATCAATAATAAAAGAGCCTTAAGAAGTTAGAATTTGTTCTCGTTGTTGTTCAACCTCCATTAACTGATATGAGTGAAGCTGTATAAAATAAACATATTTTCATTATTCTTCAAGTGGTATAAATTGCAAGAACTTTTTACACAGCAATACACTTTCGCACAATCAAATAATACAAACTAGAGCATAAGGTAGTAATGGAAAGATAACGAAGTTCTGAAATGGGCAGAGAATATTTATTTGAAAGCTCGGAGCAGCGCAAGTTAGTGAGGAAAAAAAAAAGATGTAAAACAATTGAACAAATATTGATAGAATTTCTTTTTAAGATGGTGAGATATCGATCCTGCTTGCATAATGTGAGCGGTCTGTCACATTTTCTTGATCTACATCTGCCATCTTAATTGACTGAACTATCCGGAAGTGAGTTGCATCGAGATGCCCTCTGGTGTTTTCAAGTGGGGATACTAACTGTGAAACCCCTTATAGTATACTGTATGTACTCGCAAGCAGAGTCAAAATGCAAACAACAAAGATCCTGATCTGCCATTGCAAAATGCACATGCAGATCAGGGTCTATATAGTTTGTTCCACTGATTACTCCTAACAAACTGCACAGACCCAGATCTGCCAGTGCATTATGTGAGGACAGATCTGGGTCTGTGCAGTTTGCAGTTGGAACTGACTTATAAGCAAGTATGAACTGTACAAGTCCACATGAATTGTTTACACACAACCTCCCTCAATGGTAGAGCTAAAGTGAGCTGAAAGGTGCAGTGTGGGTGGGTGGGGGTATGTACATCACCTTAGTGCAGCAATGTCTATATTGTGCTAACTAAAGGTCAAGTTTAAAAAAATTTAAAGATGAATTACAAACAAAAGTAAATCCTTCCAATAAATGCAAACATAAAGCACGAGAAGTTAATAAAATATAAAACTTAAAGATGTCAAAATTCTGCAAAATATATATAAAATAAGAGATATAGGTAATGCACCAGTAGATAATTTCCTTTAAACATATGGTGGTGGGAGGGGGAAGAGAATGGGCAGTAGAAAAGTAATGAATTTAAAATAAAAAAACTTCAACATTGGGTGAATACCCATATTAAATTTTCACATTCACCCTTGACTGCAATGCATATATTGGTCCTGAATGAGATGGCTGACAGTTGTTTCATTCTTTTAAAACACCACCTTTAAGACATAATTGACTATATCAGGTGGAGAGTTTGCCTAACAACAGTTATTGGAATGGTTCATACCATCTGTATTTGTGTACAGGTAAGGTCCAATGATAAATATCAAAGACCCAGATTTCAAAAAGCTTTATGCAATGGAAGATCAGGGTCTATATTATTTGTTCTACTGATTAATCCTAACAAACTGCATAGACCCAAATCTGTCTTTATCTTATGTTGCAGCATATAGTGGTCTGTGCAGTTTGCCACTGGATCCAACTTATAAGCAAGTATATACTGTATTAATTTCATTGGATTGGAGTCTATACAGGAGTAACATGGAGATTATACTGTGTTAAAAGAACATCCTGGGTTTCCTGATTAATAACAATAAAAACAATCCTGGCATATACAGTAAAACCACTTTGTTCCTCGTCAACCCATGGGATATTTAGACAGCTGAAAGGGTCTTCTGAACATGTGCCCTCTTACAGATAAAGGACTCAGCCAATAGCAAATGAAATCAATTAACTAAAGCAAGATTTCATAACATGATTTGTTAGGTTACACAGATTTGGAATTACAAATTATATGAAATGTTTAAATTGGAAAAACTTTTGTGTGACATGCCTTGCAATTTATTGAAGCCATTGTGTCTGTGATTTGGATCTTTAACGTAACTTTAACAAGTTTTCACTCATATCGCTACTATGTCTGCAGTGTGGCAGTTTATAGTAATGTCTAGCACTGGGGCATCATGCCGCAGACATGTAGCATGATGTCCCACCCAGTCACATTATTCTGACACCAGGCCAATCAGTCTTAATACTAACCTCTTAATGCTGAGCGCCAAGCGAGTCAGCTGTTAGAACCATTTTTTAAGTCTTTGGTATGACTCGGCTAGGGATCGAACCCACGACCTCCCGCATCCAAGGCGGACACTCTAACCACTAGGCCACCGGAGCGGTTATGGAAGCCATTATGGTTATTCTAAACAATCTTCCAATGTAGTTGTTGTTGTTGTGGGGTTTAACGCCATTTTTCAGCACAGGATAGGCGATACATGGCAGCCAGAATTAATGGTGGAGGAAGAACCAGGGGAAACCACTGAAAAGAACCACCGACCCACGAGAAGCTACTGGCAAGCTTTCTCACATACCCACAGTGGCTGAATCCGAGACTCGAACCCATGCAGACAGAGGTGATCCGTAACGGAGAGTGCTTTAGACCACTCGGGGTCCCTCTTCCAATGTAAATGAAAAAGAGGTCAGACTGAATCAAATTTTCATTCAGCTGCATCAGATCCGACAGCAGAGCAGTAGATACCATTTTAGCTAGCTAATTATGCCAAGGGTTCATGAGGAATGTAGTGGATCAATGACCCTTGGCTAACATAGTGGATCAATGACCCTTGGCTAACATAGTGGATCGATGACCCTTGGCTAACATAGTGGATAAATGACCCTTGGCTAACGATGATGAAACAACAGCTGCTTAATAAAGATACTAAATCATTAACCATATTCTTACTGGTACTTACAAAATTTGCATACATATTAAGGACACCTGTCCGTAGAGAACAAAACTTTATGTACCCTTGAATGTCATCTTGTATTGACTATTTTTATTGACCAATCTGCTTAGTCACCAGCCTGGATGTACATTAAATATAAGTCAGCTGTGCTAGTGACTCATTCATAAATTGCCAAAAATAAGGCCATAGTACATGAAAACAACAGTCACCCATATCTATATATCTCAGGTATACCATCGGCTGAATGCCAATCCACAATCTTGTATTATGTATATCTACCCACACTCACATGCTGTCATAAATATGTAATTATTCACACACACACACTAATGATCAACCTAAATAATTAACCTAAATGTTTCCTCCAGAGATGATTCACTGTTATGAGTTCCATGCAACACCAACACATCAAGTTGGCTATTTCCGATTTGTTTCTGGCATTAAAGTTTACTTTGTCCAGTTTTGTCAATTTGGATACAAATATTAAATAAAAAACAAATGCAGATGAAATTTTAAAATATATATGCATTTAATGCTATGTCAGCAAAATAATGACTTATATGGTAGCAAATAAAATTAGTTAATCATGGGATCCATACCTGATTGGCATGTAAAACAACAATCAAGAGTCAATGTGACTAACCCAAACATAGTTACTATACTTAATGAATAATTCAGTCAGTTCTGGGCTTTTTTTTAGGGGGGGGGGGGGTTCACAGGGGTGTTAAAGAGTTAGGAAAATAAAATATCAATAGGACAATTTTAAGATCTGTTTGTATTCACTCCATGGATAAACTTGAATTAGCAAATGATCAGGAGGAAACACAGACATGTCAGTATCCCTCCAAATACAAGTCCAGGATGCCTGCTTAATAAACACACATGTCAGTATCTCTCCAAATACAAGACTGGGATGCCTGCTTAATAAACACACATGTCAGTATCTCTCCAAATACAAGACCAGGATGCCTGCTTAATAAACACAGACATGTCAGTATCCCTCCAAATACAAGACCAGGATGCCTGCTTAATAAACACAGACATGTCAGTATCCCTCCAAATACAAGACCAGGATGCCTGCTTAATAAACACAGACATGTCAGTATCCCTCCAAATACAAGTCCAGGATGCCTGCTTAATAAACACAGACATGTCAGTATCCCTCCAAATACAAGACCAGGATGCCTGCTTAATAAACACAGACATGTCAATATCCCTCCGAATACAAGACCAGGATGCCTGCTTAATAAATGGTAAAGAAGTATGGGGTAGGCTTATTGTCAGGAAAGCTCAACAAGTACCATATAAACTCGTACACAAGTACCATATAAACTCATACACAAGTTGGATCCAACTGCATACTTAAAAGTCCCAGATCTGCCATCACCTAGGAAACTGGCAGATGTGAATCTATATCATTTGTTTAGGGCAATGATTAGAACATGCAACAAAGATCCTGATCTACCAGTGCATGATGTGATTTCAGATCAGACTCTGCTGTTTTACAGCTGGGCCCAACCAATAACCAAGTACTTATTACAATGCTGTAAAAGTTGTGGTAGACTTATAATGAAGCATAGGCATATATACAGTAAATGTCAAACCAAGCCAACATGACATAACAGCAGACCCTCCACAGTGGTCTACTTGATAAACATGGCCAATTTAAGTGATTTATAACAGCCTATTTAACTGGATAATAACAAATTAAAAGAAAATATTTTACACACATCTTAACTCTTAATCTGACATTTTGATTATCTATAGTGAAACTGACCAGGAAATAAAGAATGGCAATGATTAAATTTGGTACAAAATCAGTCAAATGCTTTATAAGTATTGAAAATAGAAGTAATTAGTTTTGATATATATTTCATCAACCTGTCTTGATTTCCCTTTCATCCCTTGCCTGTAACATGATATATTTCGATTATTTTAATTATTGGGATGAATGATTGTTAATGACAATCTTTAACAGGAATATCTATGATCAAGTTTGACTACAGTACTGATACAATCAATCTGACAGCTGTTAGTCGTGTACAATATTGATACAATGAATCTTGAACATGAATGGTGCATCTTTTCTACGCTTGAAATATCTAAACCATAAAGCAATACTCAAATAGTATCTACCATTCTACCTATATTATAATCATTTAAAGTTTCAACATTCTCTTTGTATTCTTCAATAGTTTTCATTTGAGTATATTTAGAGTATACACTGGAGCATACCAGGAGTCTATATTGGAGTATAACAAAAGTCTACATTGGAGTATATCAAGAGTATACACTGAAGCATACCAGGAGTCTATATTGGAATATAACAAAAGTCTACATTGGAGTATATCAAGAGTATACATTGAAGCATACCAAGAGTCTGTACTGGAGTATCTCAGGAGTCTATACTGGAGTATATAAGAGTCTACACTGGAGTATATCAAGAGTCTACAATGTAGTATGTCTATTTATAAAATTGCATTTCCTCCAAGATAGATTCACCTTCAAGCAGACCAGTCACAGCAATATACATGCCATGCATACCTGCTTATGGTCAAGTATACCTGAAAACTACACAGACCTAGATCAAAGTGCAGTTTGTTAGAAACAAAGACAGACACTGATCTGCTAGCCATAATACACAGCAGCTCAGGGCTTACACTGTTTGCAGTTAGACTCAACTTACAAGTAAGTATATATTGCAAATCTTAAATTTACAGGTACAGATTTAAGAGCACTCCCTGAAAGTATATCCTCTAGTTTTATGACTACCACCTAGCAATTAGATGAAGCCTCTTTGTCAAGTACATAAAAACTGGCAGCTACGGTTTTAATACGTACCATTTAACCCCTGACTCTAATTTTACCTAACAATTTTTTTCTCTCTGGTCAATATTAGATAAGTATTAGATAAGTATTGGGTAAGTCAACCTTTATTATATACTTCAATTCCAGTGATGGGATAATGTTAACCAATTTGAAAATTGGGAGTTACAAAGATCCCAGGCCTTGTGATAATAGGGGTGAGGTGAATTCCAGAGGTGGCAGGGTGGAGGGCTGAAACTCTTAGAGTATGAATCTATGTTATGCATCAGGTAAAATGTCACACCATAAAAATCCTGGCCATATAGTGCCAGTACATTTAGGCAAACCCCAAAGATAAAGGCACAATGGTAACATTTTGGCCATATGGTACCCAATAAGTTTAGGCATCCTCAACGATAAATATGACAAGAATAAAATCCTAAAAGGATGAAGATGGACTGCGTGTGTGTGTGTATGTGTGTGTTGTTGTTGTTGTTGTTGTTGTTGTTGTAAGGTTTAACGCCATTTTTCAGCACACGATAGGCTATACATGGTGGCCAGTATTAATGGTGGAGGAAGAAACCAGGAAAACCCGGAAAGAACCACCGACCCAGGAGAAGCTACTGGCAAGTTTTCTCACATACCCACATTGGCTGAATCCGAGACTCGAACCCATGCAGACAGAGGTGAGATGGCAATGATCTGTAACGGAGAGTGATTTAGACCACTCGGCCACTCGGGGCCCCTGTGTGTGTGTGTGTGTCTGTGTGTGTGTGGTACAACTCTTAAACCAGAGACATGAACTTTGGTAATTGGAGAAAACTGAAAACTGTGAAACAATGGCCCAGACAGCAGCTTATTTTTTTATACTTAAAACATAATTTTACAAGTTTTTCTTAACTAAAAAATCTTAAATCAGTTAAATGGATGCAATTTTTCAGGTCTGAAACAGACATTGGAGGAAATACACCTACACAAGTAGAATAACCAATTTAAAAAAAACTCAACATTTAAAAAAATCATTGACAGCACTAATTCTGTAAACAAATAATTCTCTCTTTTAGGAAGGAGGAGAAACAAATCCCTATCGTATTTATGACATGCCTATATACCCTATCTAAAGAAAAGTAAACATGAAAATCATATTTATGACATGTCTATACCCTGTTTAAAGAATGTGAACATGAAAATGTACTCTACTACTCTCAATGAACAAGATACCTCAGCAAGACATTTATAATGTACCATATACACTGACATTAACTAGAAAGTTCAAACACATACCTGTGCATTTTAGTACACAGTGCTTAGTATATCAAGACATGCTAGGAAGCCATGACACCAAGTCTGATCAGAAATAAAGGACAGTATTACTATATACATAGTACAAGTATTTCCCTGTCCCAGGGAATTGTCCTCCTATAATTTTGTCTGGGGTGGGGGCAGGGGAGGGGGTTAGTGCCCTCCTAAGGAAGAAAGCCAACAAGTGATGAAATATTTCACCCAGGTGATGGGAGGTCATAATGATGTGGATATACAGTAATAGTGCCCCAGAATATGGACAGGTGTAAGAATTATTGGGACAGGTGTAATGACCATTGGGACAGGTGTAATGACCACATAGTATCTTAAGGCATGGAGCAATGTCCTAAAATAAATCCCTGTACTTTGTCAACTGGAACTAAAAAATGTATCATGCATCATACTAAAATTAGGTGAATCAAAATGAACCTAGTGAAAAATGAGAATCCAGGTAAAGCCCAAATACCTGTATTATAAATCAGATCAAGCAGATTATGCTTGGTTTGGGGACTTACATATGGATATACAAGGGATCATGTAATGATGCCCTTAGCAACAATTAAATGGTGAAGTGTAATTTTCACCACACAGACAGAAATACTGGTTATGAACACATCTATCAATATTTGGTGTTTAATTATGGTCTAGATATGTGTGGTTGAAACTTGACTTCCCAACAATAGAATAAAATATCATGGCTCATTAACAAACTTACAATGGAGAAGTTATTTGGTAATCTCTCTGAAATCATGTACAAATTTTCAATTATACACAGAACCACCAGGGCATGTTTGTGACCTGCTCAGGGAAGATGTCGCCTGTCTATATATCATACCTAGACAGGGCATGTCATATGCTACACACATCAAAGTGTTGCAGGCATAATGATGTCTCCAGGTGTAATGATGATCATGAATACACATCTGTCTAAGATCAAAGCTAATTTTTCAACAGGTAAACCTGTTGTTATTCCATGTCTGGAATTCAAAATTGTAAAATAATCTATCTAGCCACACATTATATCTGATATTTCCCAATCGACACTGAAACACCACTTGTCACATAAGAAAATCAACAAAGTTAAAAAAGCAACAACAAAAGAAGAACTAAGCACTTGTTGAATTGGAGGGAAATATGCTGATTTTGCTGATTTGGTCTTTTATGGTACAGCAACAAAAGTAGGTTATTTTGTGCCAAGGCAATTCACTAAAGGACCTTGCCCAGGGGCACAAAACAGTAGCTGATCCAGGCTGAGCCGATGGTAGGATTCAAACCGGCACCTTCTGGATCAGCTTGCTAACCACTGACCCTTTGTGCCTCCTTTGAGATAAGCAATTACATGACGTATCCAGAAGCAATTACATGTCTAGAAAAGTTGTGTACATTTCTTTATGCCTAGAAATAGGCCCTTCTGACATGGCCAAAAAAGTTCAAATTGCTTTCCTACGCAAGCCTCAACCAATTTTTTTTCTAGCATGACCTTGGATATGCCTACATGAACCCATAATACATCTCTCCCTCAATGTGCAATGGGTTCCAAAAACATAGACTGCACTGTAAGTGATGGAACTAAAAGAACAATGAAGACATTTTCTGATGAATATGTTCTCTTTTCTTGTAGCAACTGTCTTAATTTTCAAGGCACCTGAAAGCTTGCTAGCAACATTAAAGGTTTTTACAACCATTATATTGTCTGAAAACATTATGTATTACATCAATGATTTTGTTATTGTTGATTCACACCAAAACAAGGTTTATTTCTTCTAAAAACATGGGACATTTTTGTGAAACAACCACCAACATCGAAACTTTATTTTTTTCTGTTATTCTAACTGTAAAATATTCACACTAATTTCATGGCAAGTAATGGTAAAACTACTTCTTATTCTGGTGGAACTATCTGAGTTCCAATTTAGGAATTTTAAAGTTCACAACAAACTCAGGAACTTGCTTCTCCAAAATGAACTGTATTTGTGAAACAGTTTTTTGTTGAAGTACTCATTTGGCTTGGTTATCTTGCTATTTTGATCCCATTTCTGAATAAGTGGGGTAATTTAAGGTAGTTTAATTATGTTAAACTTACATAATAATATTTATAATAGTGTTCAGTTGAAATAAGATGACCACAACAGTGACCACTAGCATTTAGGATTTGCATGTCTTACAACTTTGCCTTTATTCCACCACCACCACCACCAACCCTTGATTTGATTTGATAAAGAAGCTGTAATTTAACACAATACAATGGAGGTCTGCTTTTAAGTGAGGTAACAACAAATACTTCCACAAACTGGAGATCAAAACACTATTGGCGCTTAATTAGGTTCTCACAGAATTGCTGCAGACATAGCTGTGAAGGTACATGACATTTTTCAATCTTCAATACAAGGAATCATAAAGCACTTGGCATTACACTGAAACCCAATTAAAAGTCACAAAACTTATTAAATTGGTATCTTTTTAATAAAGTCTGAATGTCACAAAACTTATTAAATTGGTATTTATTGGTATTTATTTGATTAAGCTTTGCCACTGGTGGGCATTACTGACATTTTCATTCATTGAAATTTCATCAAATATTTACAGTGTACTTGGAATGATGTTTGCAATGAAAACTTAACATTAAGAATTTCATGGCGTAGATACAATTATCTGGGTACTGACCACTGTTTTCGACAATAAATTTACCAAGAGATATATCAAGGTTTCATTTATAAATTCTGATGATCTTCTTCATGTTCAACAAATACTGGCCAATTGTTTAGTTTGTATTTTCTAGTAAAAATGGGTGATCCATGCCTGACCCCATGTTATAAGTGGGTTCATGATTTTTCTGGGTGAGAGTTATCAAGGGAGTGGTGAAATGATCTTGTCGAATACATTCAAAATGCATACATATACTTTATTTTCTAACTCTCTACATGACTTGATCACCCTATCACTTTCAGCCTTGACCTCTGACCTTTGCCCTACCGGTCACATGAGGTCTTAAAATCTCTCTTATAGAGTACAGTGAAATGGTTGTTACAAAATACGCAAAGCTCTTTTAATAGTTCACAATTTATTTATGACTGAGTTGCATCTGTATTGGAAATCATTTTTATTATATTGCTTTTACTGTCCATTTCCTTAAGTTGCAAATGTGATGTTATTTAAATTATACATACTGTATATACTTGCTTATGAGACAAGTCCAACTGCAAACTCCCAGATCTGCCATCGCATAATGTGCCAGCAGATCTGGGTCAGTGCAGTTTGTTAGGAATAATCATTAAAATAAACAGCACAGACCCTGATCTGCAGACATGTTATGCTATGGTAGATCTGGATCTTTGTTATTTATAGTTCAACTTGATTTAAAAGGGAGTCCATTCTCACTTGAAGACAGCGGCATCAATTTTTCACCAAATCGAGTCAGCTATCCAAGCCATTATAAGCATTTTACAGACATCTTGAAATCTTACGCATGCCCTCCAGCCCCAAAGACTTGCAATTTACATCGTGCTGTTCTTCAACTATTTAAACCAGTCTACATTTAACCATGACAGGATTCAGTACTCATGTCATGACATTTAAAAGGTTGACCACCTGAAAATACTGTGCATTAAATAAGCAGCTCAGATTTAAAAAGAAAACTGTAAGAAGGTGGTGTTATCAAATAAATATAAAAAATAACTTGACTAAGAATGTGATACCACAAAAACATGCTAAGAAATATCTTAAATTGGGATGCTGCTTGCAGCCTAGTTCAACATGTACAGAGTCCTCTCCGGACCTGCATCTTCAATTTTTTGTTTCAACTTTATAAATGAAATTCTTACAAGGGATGTGTTCAATTAAAAAGTATATTCAAGCAAGTAAGCTAAGAAGATATTTTCCATTGTAAGGACAATTATGTATGTAAGATGTATTTTACGGTTGCTTGTAAGTTATCTAATATCAGCATTTTTGAGTGATAACTATGTACCGGTATATATGATATTGTTTTTAGTAATAAACCCAACAGCTACTCAGTCTAAAAATTAATGACTTGGAAAATCTAGGCCTGGTATCACTATACATTTTTTTATGACCTATGACAGGGTGGTCCAACAGCTTTAGAGCCATGGGCCCCATGGACTAAAAATGTAAAGTGTGTGGGCCACATGGACTAAAAATGTAAAGTGTGTGGGCCATACACAATACAATTCATATATTATAATTATTGAACGGATTTTTTGTTTGAGTGCTGGCCAAAACAAAATACCTGCGAGACTAGCTAGATCACCACAAGCTGTTGTTGTTGTAGGGTTTAACACCATTTTTCAGCACACAATAGGCTATACATGGCGGCCAGTATTACTGGTGGAGGAACAACTCGGGGAAAACCCCGAAAAGAACCACCAACCCACGAGAAGCTACTAGCAAGATTTCTCACATACCCACATTGGCTGAATCCGAGACTCAAACCCACACAGACAGAGGTGAGAAGGCAATGACCCATAACGGAGAGTGCTTTAGACCACTCGGCCACTCAGGGCCCCTCACCACAAGTAAAAACAATAATAATGGATCTTGTCCATGTTGGACTTCAAATGGTGTTCAGGTTACACAGAATGTGCTATGTCCCTACTGGGACAATTACAATTCTCTGAACTGGCTCCCAATCTGATACACCTTTACCATTTTACAAGATGGATTTATTTTAATTAATCTCTAACAGCAGTCATTATATTGAAAAAGTTTTGTTCCATTTGTTTCCAACCATAAATTATTTCTTTCATTAAAAACAAAATGGAATATAATATTCTTCTAGTATTGTCTCCTCATGTTTACTATAGTCTTTTTCTTCTCTTCAGAAATATGCTGTTGTAATTATGGCACATTTATCAAAAAGCAAAAGAATAAAAAACTCAAGGCTGAATACATCTTGAATTAACAGTAAACATTACCTCGTCAGTCCCTGGTACAGTGGCATTATTTCGTGCCCGTTTGAAAAAAGAATAACATGTGCCCCACATGTCTGCTATTCTCTATTGCACATCCCAAACACATAGGGCCCGATTTCTGTGCAACTTCCAAAGTTCAATCTATATGAAGTTTATCATTTTATTCAATATTGGACTGATCAATGAACATAATAAACTGGTGATAACTAGGGCCCCTCCCTTATCTCATGGTCCAGCAGTTTATGTTGGTTTAGGGGGATACTACGGTTTGATAAGGGTACTTGACCTCTCTGTTGATCATTTCACTTTATCATGTTAAGTCATACTGAAAGTCGATATTGTGATTGATCAAACAAATAGCTTCCTAATCCTGTGCACCATCTGTACTCACTTATAAGTCGGATCAAATGCTAACTGCATAAAACCAAATCTGCCATACCATAATACACTGGAAGATCTGGGTCTATGTAGTTTGTACGGAGTAACCAGCAACAACAAAAAAAAAACAGACTTTGATCTGCTGATGCATAACACACTGACAGATCAGCGTCTATATTGTCTACAGTTGGACTGAACTTATAAGTAAGAATATACAGTACTAATTTACCTGTCTGATATTTCAGAGGTATCTAGTAAGCAAATGATTAATAATCTGATTGCTGTCTTCATTAGTATCTATGTTGTTTGTTTTACTGATTACTCCAAACAAACTATACAGACCCAGATCTGCCGGCACATTATGTGATGGACACTAATTGATAAGAGTGTACAGATCTGGCTGAGAATGATGGTCCAGATGAGGCGAGGATTAATGATGTCAGAGTACCAAGAACAAGGACATTGAGAACAAAGACCTCTCATCCTTTCATTATAACCAGAAGATAAGCAATCCCCCAACCTTTTCACTGAAATATAGGGATCCAAGGGGAGACAGATACTGGCTACCAACTGTTTCAAAGAGAAGATTTACTAGTTTCGACTGAAATATAAGGATTTGGTACTTGATGCAAATTCTTGAACATAATCCCCTCATGTAGAAAAGCTAGAAGTCATGTAACTTTGCTTATAACCTGCTGTACCCATCACAGACAAAGTCATAAACAGTACGAGATGTATGAGATCATAAAACAAACTGAAATAAAAATGTTCCTTGTCTTATATTTAACAGTTACTGAAATATGGCATTCAAACCCACACAAAAAACTCATGTACAGCTATCATGTGCCAAAATATGGCATTCAACCAAACAAAAAAACTTGACCTAATATGCATGTTGCTTTTACTTGGAATATGTATCTTTCATTTAAAGCCTAGTCAGTACTGTGCTAATATGCTGTTAAACCACATACATACATACATACATACATACATACATACATACATACATACATACATACATACATACATGCATGACATCAAAACTGTAATTAAAAGAAAGCAATTACAGTGTCTTATTTTCCTTAAATCTCACAATTCAAAATTAATGTACACAATCCATATGACAAGAGACCATACATGTATACTAACTTGGGCCTCCCATATTTTTGGAATCATCTTATCTGAAATAATAAAAATGGTGCTACCTTCATGTGTGGTAGTAAATCATTAATTTAAACCTTGTCATCTAGATAACCTTGCATATTACACTGACAAACAGATAAAGTAATGGAATGTAGATTAAGGGTGTTTTATGTTTACAGTCAATAACAGTGTCAAACTAAAATGCTGAATGCACAAAATAAATTCATTTCTTTCTCAATGACTATTTCTCCAGAATTCCAAGTATGCTAAAAATACAGATTTAATTCACTTTTCAATACCCACAACAATTTCCACAATTAAGTGCTGAGCTAACTAATCAAGTTGACCTTTAATGGAGATGAACAGATTTTGTTGATTAAAAAAACTTGAATAAAGGAAAGTTGGCAATAATTATGTGGGTAATTTCACACCATTAGCCATTACCCAATGTGAGTCACATCTTTACTATTATATTACCCATTAACAATTAAGCTATACAAGCTTTACAGAATTTACCATATATATTCACTTTCTAGTTGAGACCAACTGCAAACTGCAGATCCATATGTGCCATTGCATAATGCACTGTCAGATCTGATTTTATGCTGTTTGTTGGGAGTAATCAATAAAAACAAACAACATAGATCCTGATCTGCTGGCACATTTGGGATGGCAGATCGGGGACTATTCTCCTTGCAGTTTGACTGAACAGGAAGTATACATATGGCACTGAATACCATATATATCTTATGATGGTAAAGATAAATTAATTCAGCTGACCTCATGGCTCAGCCAAACTTAAGGTCAATTAGCATGTAATTGAAATTCCAATAAACTGCTGACTAATCAAATAACGGAACTTTATGTTTACCTCACATTTTTGTATTTATATAATCTATGTCCCCCCCCCACCATCATATGACTGGACATGTGCTTGGCCAGGAGTCCAGCAGGTCACTTGTACTTTATAACAACTGCAACATCTCCTGTCCAATTCTTACAACAGTTTTATAATAAACTTTGAAAAGTCCTTTGTTAATCCTTGTAAGTTTTTTGGGGGGTTTAGAAATCAAATTTAAAAGATTTCCAATTCTGCTCAAATCAAAGAGGTCAATTCTAATAATCTCAGTAGTAAATAAGATATATGCTGACCCAAATAGCCCAGATTTAAACATTTATACAAATGAATGTACATGCTGATCTAATGATAATATAAGGGTCTGGATTTACACATTTGTACAAAGAAAGTACACACTTGTACAATTTTTCATGCTATCTCCCACTTCATGGGCCTACAACTACCTCTTTGTTGTTGCAATAAATAATCAGAGTACACTTCACAAACTACAATAATTAAATTTGCAATCATAAATTCCAAGTTACAATCACAATGTTATGCACACCAAAAAGAGTTTTTTTCATGTTCTTTCTGTAGATTAATTATGAGCGAACAACTTGCCCCCTCCCCACTTCATGGCACAAGAAAGATACATGCCTTACAGAACAGAGTAGTAAGTCAATTAGATTTGTAAAGAAGTTATTGGCAAGGCATCTTACAAATGCCTTGTTTATAAATCAAATGTATTGTCCAAAACATTAATGACATTTTTCAAATGAAAGGTGGTCAGACAATGACAATCAACAACAGTGTATTTGGCACAGTTCAACTTGTGATTTCCTTGTTTCCGTCCAATCTTCAATGATCAATTGGTTTAAAATCAGCACCTTTAGCACATTATCAACAACCATATGTACTCACTTATAAGAAGAGTACAACTGCAAACTGCACGGACCCAGATCTGCTGTTACATAATGTGCCAGCAGATCTGGGCCTGTGCAGTTTGTCAGGAGTAATCACTAAAACGAACAAATCATACCCTGATCTGAAGGTGAATTGTGCGACAGTAAATCGGGATCTTTGTCATTTACAGTCTGATTCGACTTATAAGTGATTATAAATGGTGTATCATGCCCAGCAAATGGAAGCTATGTGCCTTTTTAAAGGACACACTGAGGTAGTCAGTCCAGGCTTTCCTAGAAGGGTGTCAAACCCATTACCCTTGGATTACATGTCCAATGCTCAACCAAGCTACTGTGGCTCCACAAACACAACCTTGTAATCTGTAACAACATTCCATACAGCTTGGTCAGGGCAGACACAACCATATATTTGATTACAACATTCCATTCAACTTGGTTTGAATAAAAGTGTGCCCATGTGATCACAGTTTTCAAGTACATTGCTGGCCACATCTAAGAAAAACTGTTGGAAACCTCAACCTAATTATAAGGTTTCTTCCCTGTAATTTGTTTCTCCCACATCTGCAGCATCATTGTGGTGAAAATACAGTCTGATTTAAATCGAGATTACTGACAGAGCATACAGACAGATCAGTGTAAAAACAAATTGTCCATCAAAGGTGGAGCTAGAGGGGTGGTAGAAGAAAAATTAGTAATTAAATGCTCATTCCTTGATGATCATTAGGATGGTCATTCCTTGTATACCATTAACGATGGTCATTCCTTGTATACCAGTAAGAATGGTCATTCCTTGTATACCAGTAAGAATGGTCATTCCTTGCATACCAGTAAGAATGGTCATTCCTTGTATAACAGTAAGAATGGTCATTCCTTGTATACCTGTAAGAATGGTCATTTCTTCTACACCAGTAAGAATGGTCATTCCTTGCATACCAGTAAGAATGGTCATTTCTTCTATACCAGTAAGAATGGTCATTCCTTGTATACAAGTAAGAATGGTCATCCCTTGTATACCAGTAAGAATGGTCAATTCCTTGTATACCAGTAAGAATGGTCATTCCTTGTATAGCAGTAAGAATGGTCATTCCTTGTATACCAGTAAGAATGGTCATTCCTTGTATACCAATAAGAATGGTCATTCCTTGTATACCAGTAAGAATGGTCATTCCTTGTATACCAGTAAGAATGGTCATCCCTTGTATACCAGTAAGAATGGTCATTCCTTGTATACCAATAAGAGATTTACCCAAGGTTATGAAGCATGTTAATGTTAAGACTTCCAGCATTACAGAATAAGGAAAAGTTAATTGGCCTAGCCTCTGACCAGTAGCCTCTGACCAGAAACACTTGTGTGCTGGAAAATGCTTACAACATGGTTTGTATTATGTCACTAAAGGAACTCCGCATTCTTAAAGAAAAGGTCAAGCAATTTAAACAGACAGTTGAATACTTAACATTGAGTAAACCCATCATTTGTAATTTCACACTGGTTTCCTTCAGGTAACTGGATTCATGGGTAATTCAAACTGATTGGATCAACTGACGTCTTCATGACCATATACTGGTTGTCAAGTACACTGACTTTTCTTCAGACATAAAATACCCATCCACCTCCCAAAATCACTATCAAATAACCTGTCCTTGAAGATTAGTGTAGGATCTACTAGCGAAAAGATTTCTATAGCATACGGCAATTTACTGTCAACTGTGGCACAGCTGCACAATACTGGCTACATAATGCCGTTTTATAAAAATAAAAAAGAAAAACAAATTTTGAAAAACTGAGGAGAGGTAAACCCTTCCAAATAAACATAAGCATGCAGTCCAACAAGATTAAAGATAACAAGTTTTTAAAAAATTAAAGGAATATAAAATAAATTTAAATTTTATAAAATCCTAAATATAGTGGGTCATAACTTATGACACAATCATCATGCACTGTTGCAAATGGGATACCACTGGTAGGGGACACTGTGTCCATTTCTCCGCCAAATCTGGGAGACAAACAACAATTTAGAGGAACAAAGAAAATAACAGTAAATAACACAGTTTTGCCACCTTAAATTTGTTGTCTACACTGTACTATCATAGTTTTTCTTTTTGACACTTATGTTACTGCTATAAATATTTTATTATCTGCTCAAGTAACTCACGAAAACATGAACGATGTCTGAATGAGCTAATTAACCTGAAATGAGCTGCACAGTGGAATTTTCCGTTTTCTATCTTACTCTCATTTAACTTCCGAGTACACCTAATATTTACCATCATTTATTAGAGTAAATACCTGTTTTCTTAATTACCTTTCTTTCTAAACTAACAAGTCATTAATTAAATGAAAAATTAGTCCCTTTGAAATTATTTCAATCTCAAAATAAATTAAATCTTTCTCCCCAATGGTGTGACTTTAACCACAAAAATACATGACACTAACAGCTGTAAAACACTTTCAATTTTAAAGCCAACTAACATACACCGTATGTTTTCATTGCAGTTCTTCAGAAATGTGAATGGATGGTTGAATGGATGGTATGCATTGGACAACACATGGTGGAGCATTCACCTTGCACTAGGCATGCAAAACTTTCCTACAATTTATCTTAATGTGATGCTGAAATACTTAATAAAGAAAACTGTGCAGTTTTAACGAATCTGTCCAAATATCTATAATGCCCTTACAAGTTTGCCATAAATACCCTAAATTGGTATGCATTTTTTTTATTTTTGAGAAGTTAAATATAGAAAGAATTTGACTCAGTTTTTTTGTATCAATATAATACAAGTCACTAATAATGCTCCACCATATATTCTACTGGTTGTAATTACCATCTATATATACTCCAGCATATATTCTACTGGTTGTAATTACCATCTAATCTATACTCTAGCATATATTCTACTGGTTGTAATTACCATCTATACTCCATCATATATTCTACTGGTTGTAATTACCATCTATACTCCACCACATATTCTACTGGTTGTAATTACCATCTATATATACTCCACCATATATTCTACTGGTTGTAATTACCATCTATACTCCACCATATATTCTACTGGTTGTAATTAGCATCTATACTCATTTAATTCTACTGGTTGTAATTACAATCTATACTCCCATATATTCTACTGGTTGTAATTACCATCTATACTCTACCATATATTCTACTGGTTGTAATTACCATCTATACTCCACCATATATTCTACTGGTTATAATTAGCATCTATACTCCACCATATATTCTACTGGTTGTAATTAGCATCTATACTCCACCATATATTCTACTGGTTGTAATTAGCACCTATACTCCACCATATGTTCTACTCATTGTAATTACCATCTATACTCCATCATATATTTTACTGTTTGTAATTACCATCGATATATACTCCACCATACATTCTACTGGTTGTAATTACTATCTATACTCATTTAATTATACTGGTTGTAATTACCATCTACACTCCACCATATGTTCTACTCATTGTAATTACCATCTATACTCCATCATATATTTTACTGTTTGTAATTACCATCGATATATACTCCACCATACATTCTACTGGTTGTAATTACTATCTATACTCTATTAATTCTACTGGTTGTAATTACCATCTTTACTCTCATATATTCTACTGGTTGTAATTACCATGAATACTCATTGAAAAGTCAGGTCCAACTGCAAACAACATAGAGTCATATCTGCTACTGCATAATGCGACTCATAAGTATCTATGGTGATATTGTTACCCTGAACAGTATCCTTAAAAAAAATTCTCACGATATCCTGAAAGCATTTGATTATGTTTACAATACTGGTACCATGTATGTTGATGAATAGTTTTGTGGTTGCTGTGCTAATCTGATTGACATCAATTAGTGTTTATATCTACTATCAAATCAATGTTTACAAATAGCTGCATGCAAACACAAAAAGCCTATACATGTACTTATTTTATATTTAAAGGTGAAATATAGAAAATTATTGGCAAAATATATTTCATACCCATATATTCACATGAAAAATATGTCTTAAAAAGTTCCCATCATGCCATTTGAAGCTTCATTGTGTGCCTACACAAGTTGTACTTGCAGAAATACAAATGAGCATTTTGGTTTTTTAAATATCCTTTATTTACATCATCAAGAGTTGAAGTAATTTGTAAATAAAATACTTCTCACCTTGTTATCTAAAATCATACATCTGTGCTTATTTTGACCAACTTTTTATTATTAAAAATGTTAAATAATTGTTGTCCGCAGTTTGACTCTACTTATATGCAAGTACATATGGAATATACTGTAAAAGCCTGCACAAAAAAAATAAATACAAAATTTATACAAAAAGTGATTTATATTTAGCAAGGTAAACAGAAGGCAAATACTTCTCGCTTTCTTCAGAAATATGCTGATAGATCGGATAGCAATCTAAGTCTTTTTCACCGCAGGCAATAAACATCCATATTCATGCTTCTCCTAATCTCTACATAATCCCGCATACAAAACTTTTTCCAACCCCAACCCCAAAACCTTTGATTACCTGCAATCAACCACTGTCTCCTTTAAAAGTCCCCTTCAGCTAGAAATTTATCTTTTACTTCAGGCAACAATTCAAAGAATTGCCATTTTAATCATAAATAGAGATTAGACTTTTGTTTTGATTTTTCTTGTTGTGTTGACTCCTGGTTGGCTAGACCTATGTAATCAACCTTGTTCAATGCCACGTAGATATACATGTCTCAGCAAGTCAGTATGAAATGCGTTGCCATAGTGGCTCACTGGTTAGCATGCCAGATATACAACTGAAAGTACACAGGTTCAAATCCTACCATCAGATCAGCTACTGTGATGCGTCCTTGAGCAAAGCACTTGACTCTGCCCGGAGGGGGGGGGTCCAAAGTGCTCCTCGTTACTGATCACGGCCATCTAACTTCTGTCCACATGGGTTTCAGTCTCAGGATAGGTCAATGTGGGTGTGTGAGAAAGCTGCCAGTTTTTGTCCAGTCTTGCCCTGGGAAATGTTAAATCCAAAACAACAACATATTGCCTTGGCATTAGATAGGCTCCCTGTGTCATTATGTTGTAAAACCCCAAACATGTGTAAAATTGTAGTATAGAAATGGTTTTTTAGTAAGGTTGTTTTAAATGCAGTAGCCTGAAAATGAAAAGTTACATACTGATAGCAATATGTACATTTCATAATTACTTTGCATCTGCAAATGTGGTCGCCCCTCTATGGCAAGAGGATTTTTCCTCCCAAGCCATCTGTCTAAAGGCCCAAACATGCCAACCTCCAATCTGTCAAGCTATCGGGAATATATTATGCAGGTTGTTTTAATAGTTATAACCAGACTTTAATACTAGTTCAGAGGCAGTGTTCATTCCAGAAATGGAAAAAGGCGTGGGCCCCCAGATCAAAATGTGTAGTAACTTAGAGAAAACAGTTGCATATATCCATACCAGTTTTTGTTTGTTCAAGAAAGTTCAAACTGATATTATTATCAGCATCACCTGTCTCAGACCTTCCATGTCAGGATTTGGACTCCTCATGCGTAAGCAATGATTCCCCTTATGAAATTATTCTGAGCATCAGAGTCTTCATTTTTACTTCCACATATGCTATCTACATGACATTCGATCTTCGGTGTTAAAACTGCCCTATAACAGGACATACACACACTCACTCTCTCTCTCTACAAAGGGCAATTTTTGGAGACTGGGTGAAGGCTAGCTTAGAATGGATGTCATTTCACTCCAGTTTGTTTGATGGTTTCTACAATAAACTTTCAACATACATTGTGGGAGGGGGTCAGCAATGCACAGAACTGTCATCATATTATATCAAATACAAGGACCACATGGGATCCAAAAGTGCACTTAAAGCCATGTTGCAAAACTAAAACCTCTACATGGTGGATTTACTGTACTTGCTACACTGTTAATTACCTTAGGTCTTATGTCTAGATTTGGTAATATCTTGAAAAGTTATAGTGGTGTTAATTGAATTTTGTAACTTTCCATTGAGCTCTTATCAGTTTTCTTATCATTTGAAGTTGACTTGAAGGGAAGATTGTAGACTTTGTGTATTGTCTACCTGGTGTAATGTGATCTAATGCTTTACCAGTTACAGCAAGGTCATATGAAGTGTGTGAATTTCAAGTGCACTCACTGAACTGCAATTTACTTTCTGCCTCTGATTTTTGTTTCAAAAATTTGTAAGTGAGAGGTTACAGTCAATATAAATTCATAAATACTGTCATCCACATACAGACTTATATTAACCAATTATGCCTATTTTGTGTAAACAATTTAATCTTTACATTTAAAGATTTTAATCCTTATTTCCAAAATAGGGATATTTCTTCTTTCAATATTTTTGTGTAATTCTATCATTTAATAATTAATAACCTAGATGGGAAAACAAAAACATCATGTAAAACAGTATGACAAGTGCCAAGACTTTCATTTATGACCAAGATGATGGCTGGTTGATTGGTCTCTAATGACACTTTTAATACATTAGTGGCCATATCATTCCAAGGAAATGGAAGCCATGTGCCTTTCCCAATGACACACTGAAGCAGGCAAGTTATGGAGTCATCTGGACAGGCATAAGACCCACACCCCACCCCTGACCATTGAATTACAAGTTGGATATATTACCAACCCGCCCCCACCCCTGACCATTGAATTACAAGTTGGATATATTACCAAACCCCTCATACCCCTGACCATTGAATTACAAGTTGGATATATTACCAACCCCCACCCCACCCCTGACCATTGAATTACAAGTTGGATGTATTACCAACCAAAGCTCCCCATGACCAAGATACTAAAAAGATTTTTGGGGCAAGAAACATTAGATATTATATCAGCCATAATAATTTTATTAAAGACTCGGATTGCCACAGTAATTAAGTTGGCTTTATCATAATTAATTTTCAGTGTGACATTTCTGTACTTAAGTAACCAACTATTCTAATATGCAAAGGGTTGTGTACAAATGTCCATTTGAAAAAAATGGCATGGTGTACCATGGGTACAATTTGTGCTTAAAGAATATATTCTGGCAAATATCTGAATATGAATATGTTGTTCAAGTATTTGTTGTATCATTTATCTATTTCATGCACGTTGTCAGACAGCCCAACTTTGAGATGACCCTTTACAATATGTAGTGTCATTTAGAGGCCATAAATTCTACCAAACCTGATGACCAGACAACAGCCATGAAAAAAAAACTGGCTCTAAAAAGGGATTAATTTAAATTATATTCCTATGGCAGAAAAAAACAAAATGCTAACTTTGTGATAACTGCCGTTGTCACATTACCACCATTAGGAAATCATTTTATTCCCATTCAAACGATTCAAGTATAAAGATGCTCGATAATTCAAGAAGAATATACTGTTAAAGGTTTGTTTCTTTTTTATAGCATTTCTTCAACAAATATATGAAAATAAGCGAAAGTTCTAAATTTTGTACCTGGTTTAATTAAATAAATGCTTCACATATAAGATTAAGGTTTTTGATGTTTATTATTGTTCAATATATTTTTTTTTTGAATCACCATAACATTAATAATTTTAAAATCTTATTCAGACATTATGACTATCACATCTTCGGATGCCAAGGGTCTGATGAATCAACCCTATCTACACCTTGGCTGATCATTCAGATATTTCAGTGCTTTGTCCTAGTGACATCTATTGGATTTCATGAGTTGTCTCCCTTAGTATGTAATGCCAACTGACCAATAGCATGTAAATGCATTGTACGTTGGCCAAAAATGACGGCGGCAACTGATTTCAAAAGGATAATTTGTACGTTTAACATTGAAAGTATGACCATATACTAGAGAGGTCATTACAAGTGGATTTGAGGGAAAGTATGCATTTGTACAAATGCGGACCAGCAGTGGAAAATTGCTTTTTTATGAGTCCATTCCAGTTGTGTGCTCCCCTTATCTCGATCTTGAAGGAACAGTGTTCAAATCTGAACAGCTGGATTTTGATTGGATGCTGTGGTTTTAATTATATGAACGATCCACCAAGGTGTAGATAAGGTGTAACGTGTCAATGTTTCCCTCTGCTAGCTTCAAAAATACTGCATGAAGTATGTAATAATCTAAGCAAATATGTTTCCAGAATGTAAGAAAATAGTTCAGAGAATACCTGGAAAATACCCTTCCAACAATTCTCCCATATATTCTTTTTTTTTCATTATCTGTGTAGGTAACACATTAACAGCTTCTATGGGTATGTTTGGGTCCATATTTTGCAAATGAAATGTGTTCAGTGTGTGTATGTTTGTCATACACTGTTTTTGTTGTAGAAGGGCTATGTAGCTTAGTACATCAGCTACGCAGAAGACATGACCAGTCTACGTGTGCACGTTTAAGTGTCATACGCTGTTTCTGTAGAAGGGTTATGTAGCTTAAGTACATCAGCTACACAGAAGACATACAGACTAGTCACATCCGTTTACAGAATTTGTGAATTTTTAGTGTAGTCACTTCAGACTCAACTTATCAATTGTGAAAATGATAAATATTTCAAGATGACGTCACAATGAATATTTGAGTACTCACTGAATACAGGCTATGACTACTCTAACAGTAAAGTCAGGTATTCGTGTTAAGACTCCCACATGAATACACAAAACATCAGAAATTCAAGTATTTTTTATTTTGGAATCAAGAGGCATTTTTATAACACTGAATCTGAGTCTAATGTCACCAAATATTTGACAATATTTCCCCCCAAGTGCAATTAATTCTGTGCAGGCAGTAATGAATGTCAGCAAAGAGAATGGTAATAACTGTACAAGTCAAGTGCTATAAGCACTAGGTGAAGTGCAAACATGCTTGCTGGAGTTCCCTCTCTTTATTCATGGTGTTCCAATAGTCACTCATTGGTACAGGTCAACAGTGTACTGTCAAAAATTGTCAAGGAAAGGTGGCCCATGCAAGCAGTAAAATTATCCAAAGTTGTCAAAAGAACATAACAACAATAAGACTTTTGGCACCCTGTTACCTTTAAGTTTCCTAATAAAATGAGTGCCAAACTCTTAAGATGTTTTGACGACTATACACATGAAAGCACAGACAAGCATCCAAACACAAATCTTTGTTTATTCAGTAAATACATTTCATTCCAACAGAAATTAATGTAAAATTACACACAGATGTGCTGGACCTGTAATAAATAAATGTTTCTGCAATAACATCATAATTCAAACTGTGTAACCATCATCTATGTCTTAGTATGAAGTGATAGAAGAATTCCTGTAATATAGTTCTGTATGGGGACTGACGATCCAAACTTCAGATTTATTTCTTTAACTTGCATACATTTTTTAGCTGTAGTTCAATTGGCATTTTTGTTGATTTCTGCTGAATGTAGACAAAGTGAACTTCAATTTTAATTTGTTGCAGCTAAATTAAGGTCATATTTCATTTTATGACCATGCATTTTTTTTTGTATATTGGCAGTTGGCCTAGAAACAAGAAATTATTTGTACACAGATCTACATATCATTCAAACTTGTCCTAAAGGTCACCTGTACAATGTGGTAACCTGGTCATAAGGGCCTTCACATCCCCCTCCCCCAAGTGAATTTCCTACATAAATTGGTCATCTTCCTTTTATAATCAGTGGCCCAAGTGTTTCCTAA
Source organism: Sinohyriopsis cumingii (assembly GCA_028554795.2). NCBI lineage: Eukaryota > Metazoa > Mollusca > Bivalvia > Unionida > Unionidae > Sinohyriopsis > Sinohyriopsis cumingii. The sequence goes on from CM068830.1 coordinate 97,234,240, forward strand.
CTAACAATGGTTTCTTCCTGCCTTATGCATCAGTGAGGCTTATGAACAGTAACTGTTCTAAGTATGCAAACTACATTGATAAGGCACATGTAAACTAAGGTGTCAACACTTCATAGCTCCATGTACTGACCATACTTCTCCTCTAGTCACACTGTCCATCTAGCTCAAAGGTGTGAATATGTTGGGTTTGAACCTGAAGAAGTTTTTATCCTTACGGGAAGGTCAAATCAATTCATAAAAGTAGTCTGTTGTCCCAGCAGAAATTTAAGTCAACATTTTGTCCCAGGGATAGACCATTATCTTCATCTATCTGCCAGTGAATTAAAGCTATCTTCGATGAAAAAAGTTAATCTTTGAGAAAATATACAAATTACCTCTTTTTTCATTAGTCAGGGGTCATTCAGTACATCAACCTTAACGTAATGCACCAGCAGATGAGAGTCTATGCTGTTTGTTGTACTGATTACTCCTAACAAAATAGATTGAGCCAGATCTGCCAGCACATTATGTGCTGGCAGATCTGGGTATTTGCATCTGGACTCCATTTATAAGCGAGTACATACAGTAACCTATCAACTTAAATTTTTTTATGAATAAGTGTTTTTAAAAGATAGAGATGTCATCGGGGCTGGTGTCAATTTAGTATTAATTTAAATCTTGAAATTGACACCAAATCAACAATACACACTTATCAAACGAGGATATGAAATCAAGCAGGTTTGTAAATAATTCCTATTTTATACATCAAAACCACTCATTGTGCTGAAGTGGAAGCCTAAACATTTCCCTCTGCGAGCCTAACTTCTTCATTTAAAAGGAGATATCTCTAAGAAACATACACTAATTAGAATAGCTACAGGTATCTATCTACTGGTGCATAATGAATTGTAAGATGTTATTCACAAGTCCTTAATTTTTTTTAAAACTATATGTCCACATCTGAAATCCATTTTATTTTTTTAAAATAACCAGTCAAGTGTGTGTGTGTGTGTGTGTGTGTGTGTGATTTGAATTTTTAATGTAGCTTTAACAATTTTTCAGTCATATCGCTATGATGTCTGCAGTGTGATAGTTTATAGTGATGTCTAGCAATGGGGCATCATGTAGCATAATGTCCCACCCATTGACACTATCCTGACAACAGGCTGACCAGTCCTAACCTCTTAATGCTGAGTGCCTAGCATGGCAGCTGTTAGAACCATTTTCAGAAGTTTTTGATATGACTTGGCTGGGGTTTGAACCTGCAACCTCCCGCATCCAGTGCAGATGCTCTAACCACTAGGCCATCGAAGTGGTAACCAGTTGAATAAAAAATAACTTTTTAATTCTCTACATGCACTGATCACTGCACAAGAAATTTACTACACTTATAAAGCAAACATGACTTGCCAATGTAAACAACTTTTTTATATCACTACATAGTATGACAACTTAACATCACGTATTCTTCGTTGTGCTATCTTTATCCTATACAAATGGTTACAAAATTTTGACTGGCAGACACTGTCACCACAGTTATTGCAAGTCATGCATCTGAAATAATAACCAAAAGTTGATTTCATTGGTTCCAATGGCTTACTGCATGAGAGAAATATCAATAGACAGATTCCAGTTGAATGTATTACTTTAATCCATTCTAATTCTTGGTGAATTGCACACACAAAATGTTGCCGACATGTTCACAATGCACCTCTTGTAAAGATGTATATGTGCATACAGGAAGACTGATTATCATTTACTGGTAAGCTGAATATGAAGCCAGTAACAAACAGCAATGTCATCAGTCTAGCAAAACCTTCAGACAAATTGTAATTTACCCATATCGTAAACATTACAGGTACAGAGCTAAAGTTACATCTGCCAACATGGAGGGCATGGAAATTTTTAAAATGTGTGACGTTTTACCGGGTAGACAAATATTTCATATCTGAAAGAGTCATCAAAGAATTTTTTGTTCCACTGGCACAAAAGGCAGACTAGATTGAACTTCATGACAAGTAATGGAGGCAGTCTTTTTGCCCTGAGTTGTATCCTATGATTCTTAAAAGAGTAAGGTTTATTAAAACATCAGACATTATTTTATGCATTTTAACCTTTATTCACTGCTTGAGTGCCTAAACTTACTCAACACTACATAGCCTAGATTGTGCTTCTGAACCATTAAACCACACACACACACATACATACCAATCTGCAAGATGGTATGTAAACACTTTTTTTAAAAATAATCATTTCTTGATGTAGACAAATATGTAAGGAAATAAAGAGATAATTAGCTATGAAGTATACATTTTCTATTTCTGACTCATTCTTCTCATTTAGACATATTGGTTTGACAATAACAGACGAGGAAGGGATAGCCAAGTTAAAGGCATGGTTGATCTTTTACAGATCAGACACAAAGATGAAATGGTTGGACACCAACTTTGTTATTAGATTCCTAATTATTTATCAGTAGAGAGTCATCAGTGGCTCAGTTTGTAAAGTGTTTGTAATCCAAGGTTCAGTACCTACCCAGGCCAGCTTGGTTTGGCTGCCATGGTGTGTCCTATTTCCTATGCATGATGTGGTGAAAGTATCCATCAAAAGAACCAACAAATAACATTTTCTGTGGATTACTAACACCTTCTCCACCACATGTCAAGTAAATAGTGAGAGAGAACATTGTGACAGGCTGAGAAGTGTCTAGTGGCATAATGTCAAAAGGAGGATGGATCCATTCATTGACTTTGCCTCCTCTAAATGATATGCAAGAAAAAAATGATGAATGATAACTATTACAAACTTTTGAATGAAATTATACACAATGTATCAAGATCATGAACATTTGGTGTCTTTAAAGCACACAGTAAATTCAGCATAATAAACATGCTGCAAACTGCACAACTCTATATGTGAACAAAACTTGTGTTGGAATGGACTTTCCATATCATGGGACAAGCTGTTCTGCCTAGTACTGTGGCCATTCATGTATGTACCCATGATTATACTCAGTTGACTAGTCAATATTGTATTTTTATGGGGAAGCAGGATATCTCTTGCAAACCAAACCATTTTATAAATATATAAATATATGCAAGTAGAAAAAGAGGGTTCAATCTAAACCCCATCATGCTATATATATATATATATATATATATATATATATATATATATATATATATATATATATATATATATATATTTCTCCAATGATCATTAAGGTTACATTTGTGACAATATCTCCAATGATCACTAAGGTTACATTTGTGATAATGTCTCCAATGATCATCAAGGTTACATTTATAATAATGTCTACAATGATTAGTTATTCTGCAAGTATTTCTTTACAGGACAGCCAAAAGCATATAGCTGTGTCACATGAACATCCACTAAACATAAAATAATTGAATACTATTGTTTATGAACTCATGGTAAAGAACTACAAACTTGCACTTGTGTGAGCGTGACTGGTTCAGTGCCACATCATAATGATACTAATGCATGATGCAGCACAAAATATAAAGTTTTAGAAACAATCTAACCATTAGTAATTTTGAGAATGCATAAACCTCCGACCTTTGAAGGTGCTTGGTAAAAAATGTACAACTTGGTGTGCCATTCAAGCAAGGGGCATGTTGCAGGTATATCTGTGCTGAGTTCTACTAGCTGTAAAAAGAGAATTTTTTCATTTGCAAAAAATGCAAGTAGAAAAAGAAGGTTCAATCTAAACCCTGTCATGCTTTTTCTACTGTCATAAAAATCACTTTTTAACCCTGACTTTAACATTATATGTACATTCACAGGGGAGGACTGTCTAAAAATTGAACTGTTGGGAAAAAACAATGTAAATGTATTTTAGTGAATAAGAATGCCATAAGTGACTTTTAAAATGCTTCTTGTTCTTAATAAATTAGACCCTTTCAAAATATCAGCCCATTCATTATGCAAGTTTTATCATTTTGCTTTTATTAACAGAAGTATCTGATCTTTATTTTGGAGATTTGTGTGCAATGGTACCAAGACCCAAGAAGTATTCCCCCCTCCTCTAAAGTAATTAATTCTAGTTAGATAAAATGATTTAATATTGTAGAGATAATTGTGGTTGAACCTGAGGTCACCATCTGTATGTCAACATTAGGGGAAATTGACACTGGTGAAAAGGCGAAACTGACACAGGTGAAAAGGTGAAATTGACACAGGTGAAACTCTTATTATGACACATTCTCGACAACATATAATGCAATTAGCACACTGTAAAATATAAATTTACAAATACCATGTATCATAAAACATTTTTTCATTTTCTCCCCCCCAACCACTTCCATGTCCATGCTTTTTTTCATCAGGATCTCTCGCAGGAGTTTATAATTACTATCGACCACTGATAGATTTTGTCTTGCATCAATGACAACTCTTTTCTGCCCTTAGTTGCAAGTTGGGGGTATGGCTAGTGGTTGTGGATATCCACAACCGATTTATGTTTTTTAAGCATTACTTCAATCAGTTACAGCAAACATAACAAAAGCTTGTGCTTATTTGACTGGTGTTGAATGACACATCAACACAAGAAAGGTTACACTGGATACTGTGCTAAGACTATCAGAGTAAAGTAACTTGCAAAAGACGTAACTCAGATGGCATGGTCTGTGCAGGATTTGAACCTACACCCTTCAGATTGTACCATGCTAACAACCAAGCCACTGTAAGCTCCTTATTACTGGAAAAACACAAGATTTATTTTTTGGAGAGGTCTTGCATTCAGTAATTAAAAATGAATTTACTAACAAGCAAGTAAAAGTTTTATATCAGTTCTGCATGATCTGAAACAAAAATATAAAAGTACACATTGCTTTTGACATATTTGCACCTAGCAACAAAATATGCGAATGTAAGGATTTCTTCTTTAAAAATATTTAACATCAACAACAAAAAAATTCTTAAGCCTGCTCCCTTTTTTTGTAATAGCTTATTCATTTGAAGTATCATGCCAAATGAAAAAAGATATGTATGGTTCTGGTTACATTAAAAAACCATTAGGGTAGGTAGGCCAACAAATAGTTTTTTTTTTTGTCCAGACCAGACTTGCTTAAATGGAATGTAACCTAGAAACAGGCATCATTTGCATCCATAATCTGACTCTGATTGTAGTTACATGTATGTCCTTTATTAATTAGTTTTTCTTTTCCAATTTTTTTTTCCAAGAAAAGAAATTTACAGTCAGCAGGAACAAATATGGTTCAGAGCCACACATATATTTTTAACTGGCCTCATCTTACGTGTTGATTGATTAAAACATGATGGCCCTGCAAGGTCAAATCAAGACAGCCCTGATCGAGAGTTCCCTTGAAGTGAAAAGGATTTTTATCAAACCTTTAACAAGTAAAATGGAAACATATAATTAGAAGAAATTCAACATATTTTTACGGAGCAATTATGAGGCTGCACACAATCAAACCAGTTCATTTGAACTTGTCACAAATGCCTGAGTACATAAAGAATACAACATTCTTATGTTTGCTTCCAGGTTGTAATATAACAAATGCCTGAGTACATAAAGAATACAACATTCTTACGTTTGCTTCCAGATTGTAATGAAACAGGCCAGCAGCACTAATTGTTCACAAACAGCCAGACCTCCACATTTGTGTGTGTGTGTGTGTGTGTGCATATATATATATATATATATATATATATATATATATATATATATATATATCCGTTCAACTCGTAGTCTGACAATTGAAGCACTTAGTACATTATATATATATTAATACCCTAATTTTAGTAACAGTGCAAATGTAAACCTAAGGTGCTTCCATGACCCCATGACCACCATCCCTCCATCCCATCATGCAAATGGTTATACCCCATTGGCAAGATAATTAAGAAGTTCCCTGAATTTTCACTCAGTGGTTTATTAGGATAAAGTGGTAATGGACAGATAGATAGAAAGACAAACATACAGAGAATATCCTTGATGGTTATAAAAAAGCTTGGAGATTAAAAAATGAGACATGATCATACGATTGCATTCATCATCAAAATAAAATTGGACAAAACAACCACTAAACTACAGTAACTGCTTCCCAAAATTTCAGTAAACTACGAATTTACATGTTGATGGCTCCTCGCTCTTCCACACAACTCCTGCATCTACTCTGTTATTATATTGGATCAAACCACACACACCCAGATCTGCCACTACATAATACGTTGCTAGATCTGGATACATACATGCAGTTTGTCAGGACTAATCATTAAACAACAAGGACCTGGACCTACTGTTGCATTATGCGATGGCAGATCAGGGTATACATTGTTTGCAGTTGGACTCTGCTTGCGTGCAAGTATAGACAGCATTCCACCGCTTCCACCTGCAAAACTGAAGCGATGTCCTGATGAGACAAAAAATGAATTGCTTCCTTTTGTTTAAGGACTGATATCCCCAGAAAATTGAAATGTCCCAGTAATAGTACTTAAATTTCTACTTACATCTGGAGTGGTGTTAAACAGAGCTGAAAGCTTGACAAATGTATTTTAAAAAAGTCATTAAATCTACAGAGGCATGTAAATCTAATTTATTTCCCCTAGTCTAGTCAGGATGGAATTACAAATATAAGAAAATGCTTGAAATTGAACCATGTGAATAAAGTTTATTGCATCATTCGGTGATGCATATTTTTGACCAACAGAAGTGATCTATATGAACAAAACCTCAACAAAATTATCAGAAGTTTAAAGTTTATACAAATTTTTCAAGGAAGCTAAATCTGAAAATATTTCATTCACAAAGTTTCTTCCAAGATATTTAATGTTGTTGGGGCCCCGAGTGGCCGAGTGGTCTAAAGCGCTTTACGTTACGGATCACTGCCATCTCACCTCTGTCTGCGTGGGTTCGAGTCTCGGATTCGGCTAATGTGGTTATGTGAGAAAGCTTGCCAGTAGCTTCTCATGGGTTGGTGGTTCTTTCCTGGATTTTCCGGGTTCTTCCTCCACCATTAATACTGGCTGTCATGTATAGCCTATTGTGTGCTGAAAAATGGCGTTAAACCTTACAACAACAACAACAACAACAACAACAATTTAATGTTGTTCATGAAAAAAAGATGTGACTGACTAGTGAATGGTACAGAACCAAATCTAATCACCCTGTGCAGAATTACTGTCAGTACTTGCTTACAAGTCCCACTGCAAACTGAACACACAGATCTGCCACTGCATAATGCACAGGCAGATCTGGGTCTGTACAGTTTGTTTTGGAGCAATCAGCAGAACAAACAACATAGATCCTGATCCACAGGCACATTATACTCAGCAGATCAGGATCTTTGCAGTTAAACTTACAAGTGATATAAACAGTAGCATTTCTGGGTAATTGCCCATTTATTTATTATTTCAAGTTAACAAACGTTGGAGATTAAGATCTGCTGGCATAACATATGACAGCACATCTAGGTCTACAAGGTTTATGGCTGGATGTGATCACTGATGTCATAGATGCCTAAAGAAACGTTGGAGATTAAGATCTGCTGGCATAACATATGATGGCACATCTAGGTCTACAAGGTTTATGGCTGGATGTGATCACTGATGTCATAGATGCCTACTTCAGGTTGAGTGCTTTTGTAAAATCAATTTTACTTTGCAACTTAAAATGACCCATTAAGACATCACTGATGCTGCACAAAGTATATGAAGGCTGAGAGAGAGAGAGAGAGAGAGAGAGAGAGAGATTGAGAGAGAATGGATGTAAAAAGGTAAGGCTGTGACTTCTGGCTCTTATTTAATCATGAAAAGAATTTTTTATATAATTTTATTATCTGCAGTAACAGTAATAGGGAAAGAAAGTTGTAAAGACAACATAAAGTATACAGGACCAAGACAAATCTTCAGCAATTTGGACCTGCCATAAATCAACTGTTGTGGCAAACCAAATATGCATAACTGCAAGGGCTTATTAGTGAATACACATGGCAATGTACCTGGCAAATAACAAGTGTATAATTGACAGGACCACTTGTCTGTGAGAGATTTCTCAACAAATTTCCTGTAATGCAACAAATACTCCTGACTTGGGGACCTAGCAGTTCAAAATGTTATTGTAATATACCTATATAATTGGCATATACCTATATAATTGGCATATCAAATTCTAACATTTTCTAATGGACCTAAAATGGGAGCATTATGTATTTATCTACATTTACTTTTGTGTGCTAGGCTTTTATCTACATTTACTTGTATGTGCTGTTATAACTGGCTCTCCCATTAAGCAAAATGCACTCAACTTTGTAATAAGCCAAGAAATGCGTGTGCATTAAGACCCTTGCATATTGACATTTTCAGACACAAAGATACAAGATGGCCTACTGCTGTAGGGTCTATTATAGAACTGAACATTGGTTGGGTGATGGTGCTGGTAGTGGTAGGGGTTTTGAAAAAATAGGGATATTTATTTATGGGGTGGGGTAGGGTACAAATTTTAAATACAATTAAAGTGTGAAAATACAAAATTTCCTGTATGGACAGGAAATGCTTGATGGTGTATGCCTATAAAAGTTATAATTCCTGCGAGGAAAACAAGCATTTTGTGAGCCAGTGCAATTAACTCATTAACCACTAGTGTCATGTTCATGTGTCATTAGATGTACCCTAATTCTGAGCTCTACAACATTGAGGTCATTTAAGATACACACAGGTGAACCTTTGCAAAAAGCAGGATAAGTTGGAGATTTCAAATAAAAGTGGCCAGGAAGTGAAAATGATGGGTCCAATAAGGAGAAACAAAAGAACTCCAACTTGTATCCTTCTGCACATGTACGAGTAAAATAGCCAATGAAAAATGACATGTCTTGCATAACTAGGCATATGGCTAAACGAAATCTCTAGGAAGCATATGCATTTGGATGTACTCAGAGGTAACACCAAAAATGCATTTCCTACTCGACTTTCTGGCAAAAATAAAAATAAAAATATCTCCAGGAGTTAATAAGCTAATTGAAACTGCACTGCCTTCTAGCCACGAAAATTATATTTTGCTCAAGATATTTTGCTCACAACCATCCACTTCCCTATGCGCTACAACTGGCTACAACTGACAACCATCCACTTCCCTATGTGCTACAACTGGCTACAACTGACAACCATCCACTTCCCTATGCGCTACAACTGGCTACAACTGACAACCATCCACTTCCCTATGTGCTACAACTGGCTACAACTGACAACCATCCACTTCCCTATGCAGTTTATGTCTCTCCTACAACTGGCTACAACTGACAATGTTACTGAAACCTGCTGTTCTGCATTCTTCAGTCAGATTTGCTTTCTGGTCAGTAAGGACAAAATAATTTACAAAATGTCAAAAATGTAAGTTGGTTGATTAGGTCATCCAAAAATTGTCCCTCTCTTAAATCAATGATATGTTTATGACAGCCTGTGAATATGATTTAAACAGATTTGAACCCATGGAAAAGGGATGAGATGCTGAAAATCAATTCTAATATATGCTTTGATTCAGGAGCAAGTTTAGAATTTATAATAAAAATACCATTTTGTTTACCTGCATAAATATTGGTTATAATTCATCATATGGTACAAGAAATTACACATTTTAACTCGTGGTTTTGACACTCAATAAAATGTCATTTATACCTACACAATGAAACATACCCAATTTTAACACAAGGGAAGAAACTACATGTATTCTCTATTTATCTGAAATGTACAATCAACAAAGAATAAAAACCAGTGTAATTGAAGACCACACAATTGTGGTACCAGGGCAGAAAACAAGGATTTATAGTGAACAAGCAGTGCCTGACATCTTACTGTGAACAAGCAATGCCTGACATCTTATAGTGAACAAGCAATGCCTGACATCTTATAGTGAACAAGCAATGCCTGACATCTTATTGTGAACAAGCAATGCCTGACATCTTATTGTGAACAAGCAATGCCTGACATCTTATTGTGAACAAGAATTCTTGGTGTGTAATATCACAATACTGCCTGGCCATTGATAGCTGTTCCCATGGCTTACAAATGCTAGTTTGTTTGGAAATGAACCAGTGACAGACAGACTACAATTATGTAAAAGTACACCTCCAAGTTGCATTCCAGGACTTTGAGGAGAGAAAATGAAAAGATTAAAAACAAAATCTTGTTCTTCTTTATTCAATCATTCAACATCTAAAGCAGAAATTAAACTGATTCCTTTTATAAGACCTGCAACTGACTGTAACTGAAAATGGACTATTGTGCCTACACTGCATGAATGGATCTTGGTCTTCAACAGCTGGCATCTCAATATTTTTATTGCATATTACAAGGAGCCAGATTAAGGGGGGAACAGGGGGGCACATCCCCCCCATGCTGCCGTAGATAAAATTACATGTTTCTAATAAACCTTTTATAGATCTATTATAGCTATATTAATTATACATATATAAAGAACAGTTTAAGGACTGGCTTCAGGGTGCATTTGGCGATTTATCAGGGCTCCCGTATCTTAAGTGCCCTGGACCCCCCAAAGCCTTAATCTGACCCTGGTAATAGCAAGATTCATGTGAATTTATTCTAAGTGTAATACACAACTAACACAGCATATCTGTGCCACAAAACACAATAGTAATTGTACTCATTAACCAAACACAAATACGTGTAAATAATGTAACCATGTAAAACTGAACAAAGTAAACAGAATGCTTGACCATGTAAATCTTGCCAAACCCATACCAGTTAATAATATCAAAACAATCTCTGCTAATGTAAGAAAACAGTAAACAGGCTAAGTTTGACTCCATCTGTTAGTCCCCAAATATCAGAAGTGTGTTCAGGTCGATTCATATATATGGGCTGATGCACAAATAAGGCCTGCCCAATGACATAAATTCTATGGGGTGGCAACTGAACTGAAATTGTGCTGCAATATGGAACAAAATAATGATATTGTAACTGCAACATATTGATTCATAAAGAAGTGACACATCTTATTTTGTTGAAATTAAGTAATTGCAATCACTGGTAGAAAAGCTGCTTGCATGACAATAAAAATCACACAATACCATGCCATTTTTGGTTCTTGCTTTAAAAAACCATAAAACCAGACTTGGTGTGACTCAAGTCACTTGTAAACAGTCTACCTTACTAACTGATTATTCTAAAACAAAATCAATGAGAGAAAGAAATTCCTATGAACCAAGTTCTCAAGAGAAGTACACCCACTTCAGGATTCCCCAAATCTCACATCAATTAGAAGTGTATCAAGCGAAAAAAATGATAAGGCCAATTTTTTTTAAAAATATTGTTACAATGACAACAAAAATTTATGGTGTGTAGATCAATACAGACATTTTGATTTTAACAAGGGGGTGGAGTCTCAACAGATTTAAACTGCATAAACTAGAAAAGAAGCTTCCTTCTCATCCTGAATTTAATTTTGATCAAAGTTACATCCCTTTGTGTTAATTTTTTTTCTCTCCCAAATTTTTTCTTCCTTTTTTTTTCCTTCAAATCTGAGGTTATTTTGCATAAAACCATGTTTGGTCTGCATTTGGTCAGCAGAAGAAGAAAAAAAGGTCGGCCAGGAAACCAGAACAACACATACTTTTTTATTTGGCCTAATTTTACGGAACAGGAGTTTCATAATAACATTTTCAAATTTTAATCTCATAGTATATCCATATAAGAAATTAACATCGCAATTTTTAATCTCATAGTATATCCATATTTAATCTCATAATATATCCATATTTAATCTCATAGTATATCCATATTTAATCTCATAGTATATCCATATAAGAAATTAACATCGCAATTTTTAATCTCATAGTATATCCATATTTAATCTCATAGTATATCCATATTTAATCTCATAGTATATCCATGTAAGAAATTAACATTGCAATTTTTAATCTCATAGTATATCCATATTTAATCTCATAATATATCCATATTTAATCTCATAGTATATCCATATAAGAAATTAACACTGCAATAGTTTCATCGCCACCTTCATAATGCAATATACCAATATTTAATAATATCACACACCATTAATAAGTATACAAATCTGTGCTTAAATAAATGCAAATACAACACAACTCTGTGCATTTCTAACCTTACGGCATCTGTAATTTCTAGGGCTTGTAACATACCCCAACAAGGCAAGCTGTGGAAGAATGATACTGTCAAGTACAATAGCACATACAAAGCAAAGGAACACTATTTTACAGGTGTATCTTCAAACAGATATCTAATTTTATCACACACAAACATACACATTCTGAAATTCTACTGGCTCCTGCCAGACATTTTCCCCCAAATTAACATGGCAACCATACACCTCTGTAAAAGAAACGGAACAAATTGTGGTAAAAGAAAGAAAGAACCAACATATTCAATTATAAAATGTACCAGAAAATGTGTCCTTTTTTGTTCCAAATATACTACTGCTTTAATGTTTGTACTATCCAACCATTATGGCTATAAAATATTCAAACAATTCGAAAAACAAAATGACCATATAAGCTTAACTGGCAATACCCTCTCCCCCAACTGTCCGACAGAAACAATATATACATTAGACCTAGTCACCTTTGAATTAGGCTTGGTCTGCATCATCACCACTGACTTTCCAACAAAGAATAAATCTGTAAACTACACCTAGTGACCTCTGAATCTGATTTTGTTAAGATATTTATTTAGCAATTTCATGAATAAATGAATTAACGATATGTTAATATAACAATATTTAAGAGCACCTAAGATTGATGTCTGGTTGCAGAATATGTGCCAGTCAAAACCTTTGATCTACCAGACACGTATATGGAAAATATATATATATATATATAAAACTAACTTTTCAAAATAAACTATAGCATCCTGATAATACAAGTAGCATTAGTCCATGCTGAAGAGATATTTAGCCTATATGACCATAACAAAATCTAGCATAGCTCCACGGAATATCCACCACATGAGGGTATCAAAAGAATAAAAACTTTAGCATCGCTCCATGGAATATCCACCACATGAGGGTATGAGAAAAATAAAAACTTTAGCATAGCTCCATGGAATATCCACCACATGAGGGTATGAGAAAAATAAAAACTTTAGCATAGCTCCATGGAATATCCACCATATGAGGGTCTAGAGGAAAAAAACCCAAGCAAGGTTCTGTGAAATCTCCATCAAATGAGGGTCTGACAAGAACAAAACCCTAACTTTTCCTAGTATCACTAGGGTAAAGATGTTCCCCAAACCACAGACAAGTAATTTCAGTGCATAACAACTAGAAGTGATGCCAGACGACATTTAAAGAGACAGCATCACAGTTCATGTACAAATCAGATTCTCTCTACAAGGTGATGTTCAATAATTCTCTTTTCAACTTCCAATTTACCAGTAATATTTTCTGTAATGAATGCAAAAAGTACAGCACTCTGTTAATATTATAATGTCCATGGAAACCACAGAGCAGCACTCTCTCATTATAACACTATCTATGAGAACCAGAGAGTAACATTCTCTCATTCTAACACTGTCCATGTGAACCACAGAGCAGCTCTCTCTCATTCTAACACTGTCCATGAGCACCACAGAGCAGCACTATCTCAGTATAACACTGTCCATGAGAACCAGAGTAGCATTCTCTCATTCTAACACTGTCCATGTGAACCACAGAGCAGCTCTCTCTCATTCTAACACTGTCCATGAGCACCACAGAGCAGCACTATCTCAGTATAACACTGTCGATGAGAACCACAGAGAAACATTCTCCCATTGTAACATTGTCCATGAAAACCACAAAGCAGGACTCCCTCATTCTAACACTTTCCATGTGAACCACAGAGCAGCACTCTCATTCTAACACTGTCCATGTGAACCACAGAGCAGCACTCTCTCATTCTAACACTATCCATGTGAACCACAGAGCAGAACTCTCTTAGTATAACACTGTCCATGGGAACCACAGAGCAACATTCTCCCATTGTAACACTGTCCATGAAAACCACAGAGCAGCACTCTCAGTCTAACACTGTCCACAAGAACCACAGAACAGCACTCTCTCAGTATAACAATGTCCATGGGAACCACAGAGCAACATTCTCCCATTGTAACACTGTCCATGAAAACCACAGAACAGCACTCTCTCAGTCTAACACTGTCCACAAGAACCACAGAACAGCAATCTCTCAGTATAACACTGTCCAAAAGAACCACAGAGCAACATTCTCCCATTGTAACACTGTCCATGGGAACCACAGAGCAGCCCTTTCTCATTACAATGCTTCGAGAACCATAGAGTAGCACTCATTACAAAGCAGTCTATGAAAACCACAGAGCAGACCTCTCAATATAATGCTGTCTATGAGAATCATAGAGTAGTGCTCTGTCATTATAAGACTGTCCCTGGAAACCATACAGCAACACTCTCCCACTATAACACTGTATGAGAACGACAAAGCAGCACTCTTATTACAAAACTGTCCATGGGAACCATAGAGCAACACACTCTCATTATAACACTGTCCATTAGAACCATAGAACAACACTCTCTTATTAAAACACTTTTCATGGGAACCATAGAGCAGCACTTCCACATAACACTGTCCATGAGTTCCATAGAGTAGCATTCCCTAATATACCACTGCCCATGGGAACCATTGAGCAGAACTCCTTCATTATAATGCTGCCCGTGGAAATCATAGTGTATCATCCCCTCATTATGACAGTGTCCATGGTAACCATAGAGTAGCACTCCCTCATTATAGTGCTGTCCATGGGAACTATAGAACAAAACTCTCCAATTATAATATTGTCCATGGGAACCACAGAGTATACTATAAACCACCTTGTAGTAACCAGCTGATAATAAAGTATATCATACATCAGCACTATAAGTTATGTTTAGAAATGGAAAGTGAAAACTATTTGCCCTCTGGTGAACTTGAGAATAATAATGCAGCAACAAACAAATTTTGCATGAACAATTTCTAAGTATAATCCAAATTTTACATCAAAGCCATTTGGCAGATACTAGTACCATTTAATTCACAGCATCACGAGTATTTAATTGTAAGACTGCTGGTTCCTAAATTGATTCACCATCTTAAGATGTAACTAGACTAACCAACAGAAAGGTAACCAGTCTAACACGCAATGTATGCAGTCAACCTCAGCTTATGATACGGATCCAGAGCTATGTAGATATGGAGGCAAATACAGAAAATTTACAGGTAAAATTACCGTTAAAAAAACAAACACTGGTATGGCTAAGGATTTATTAATATGTTAATATAAATTATCATCAAAAGGAAATCAATGTGATAGCCATTCATCAGTGAATCTGAGGCCAGGAAACGTAACAAGACATGGCTTTTGGTAGACTCCAAATTGCGATTCTAAATGGCTAGCCTATGGCTAAAGCAGATGATAACTGTAGACGTTACAACCTTACATTTGTTGGAGTGTTTTTTTTGTTTAATGATTACTATTTAATTTGCCTTAACACTCATCTTTTCACATCTTCTGCATTAATTCCACACTCAACTTACAGCTACTCTCGATGTCGAAGCTGAATGAAAAATAAGTATTAATGAAGGATTTTATAAGAGGAACAATGTGCTCAAAAAGAGCATTATGAGAAGAAATCTGTACTAAGGAAGGGCCTTATAACAAAAACCCTTTATTAACAAAGGGCCTTATAACAGAAACTGTGTATTAAGGAAGAGTCTTATAACAGGAACCATTTATTAAGTAAGAGTATTATAACAGGAACCATGTATTAAGGAAGGCCCTTATAACAGGAACCATGTATTAAGAAAGCACCTAATAACAGGAACCATGTATTAAGGAAGGGCTTTATAACACGAACCCTTTATTAAGAAAAAGCCTTTCAACAGGAGCCATATATTATGGAAGGGTCTTATTGTGAAGGAGTGCTGAAAGTCTAGAAGAAGTCTGAGACAGATGGAGATATTTTTGCAGTGTAACCTTGACAAAGCTAAACTGAAGCCTTTAACTAGAAACAGATGTATGGTTTACACTACTTCTGAGCACACAGCACAAACTATAATCTACCAATGCCTTGGGAAACATAGGACTAGGTTATTCACTGTCAGTGCATATTACATGCCTGCAAGTATGATAAACACATTTTCAATAATATGTCGGAAATGAAGTCAATTTACCTGTGCTAGCATTCCACTGACTGGAGTAAGCTTGGGAGGTCCTGCCTCCAGTTCTTCATAAATATGTCCTCCAGAATCGTGGTCTAGCTCCAAATGTTCTTTACTAAAGCTCTGGTGTAGATGTTCTTGGCGAAATTTGCCACCAACAATTCCCATCCTCAAGCCTTCAGGTGACCATGTCTTCCGCCTTGTTTGATGGTAGTTACTTGGCATGTAGTATGCGGATGATGACATAAGGTGGGTTGGATAGGACTGCTGACTAGAGTCGGATAAATGCGATGCTGTGCTTACAGTTCGTGGAGGGGGTGGGGGTGGCACACTCTGTTGACTACACTGACTTGCGTAACTTTCCTTACGCTGAACTGACTTCCTTTTTGAGAATTGTATGTGAGAATAATCATCCTCCACACAACGTTCCTGTCCGTAACTTGGGTGGAAGATGTACTTAACTTCCTGAGAGTATGTGGAATAGTTTGACACTGGGGAACAAACATCTCTGACGGAATAATCTCCTTCATCATAGAAAACATCTGAAGATTCATCTCTGTTTCGACTCATCATCTTCAATACCTAGAGATCACCTGAATTGAGAAAAAGAACCAGTTTCAGAAAGAAAACTATTTATTCATATTCAGGGTTTGTTATCACTTGGTGGTGGTGGTGGTTGGTGATCTGCAAAGTGAAATGTTCCAGGATTAATAAATATCCAAGAAAGGAGGTTAATGAAATGTATATAGTTCAATTTTTGTTTTCAAATGACCATTGATGTGTTAGGAAATAATTCAAATTATAAAACTCCAACCAAAATCTGATGCAAATTTTCTATGAATGACCTTGAAACCAAGGGAAAAAGAGTGGGAATGCATGTCTTATAATGAATTTCTAAACTTCACAATGTATATGCAAACGAAAAACTTGAATCAAAACTGTTAACAAAATGTTGATGTCAGAAAAGAGACTGATCTGCCATACTTCCATTAACATGGGTTTGATACAAGACAGTGAGAGAGAGAGAGAGAGAGAGAGAGAGAGAGAGAGAGAGTGACTTAACATTTCATCCCATTTCTTTTCTTTTAAACCATATGTCAGAAATATTGCCAAGAATCAACATAAAAGATACAATCATACTGGTCCTCAGTAAGTATTATATATTCATTACACAAAGGCCTATTATAAATGTGGGCATTTTGGCATTTCTGTGTGAATAAAAAGCCATACTTAGTCATTACACAAATGTGGGCACTTGGCGTTTCTATGTGAAAAACAAATCTAAATTACTGATTTATATGTAAGATTAATGCCATTTTTATCATGTCTTCAAAACTTTCATCGCAGTAAGATATCAAATGAGATGACTTTTTGTAAGACTGAAACACTAATAATTCTGTAACACAATAAAATAGATGAATTCTTAGTACCAATGTACATACCAGACTTGTTGATGGCTCAATAATGTCTCCATCTACAGTGAAAATTTGCCCCTTCTACCCCTGGTATGTTTGGTCCATACTAATTCATATTCACCAGGTAGTGATAACAAGGAGATAAAATTAAATTGATTCCATTTACCTGTATATTTTCAATACAGACTGGTGCTGGGACATAACAACAACACATTCCAATGATTGGGGTCACACTTTGACAGAATCATGTTATAACCATTACAATTTCAGAGTTATTGATTATAAAACCTTTCAGTTCTTCACAATTGTTTTGAGTCTAAAACTGAAAGTAACGTTTGTGTGCTGGAAATACTACTACTTTAAATTTAAATTTAATATATGGTGTTGACATTGTATTGCACATGTCAATCGTATAACATCAAAATCTTGGGAACATATTTTGAAGAAGGTGACAATAACATGATAAATTTCATTACAACTTTTATGGAATGATGATGTACTTAAAACTCATGGGTAAAAATGTATTACACGAAATATGGTGCATACAAGTCCATATTTAGATAATGAATGTAAAAACTATTTTGCAATGTACAGTAGAAATGCACGAGACATTCATAACGACTTAGAAAATGGGCTTCAATCAATAATTTAGGGGAAAAAATATTTGTTTTGGGACATTGCAAATGGGGTGGGGGTATTGGCTGTGTTCAAAACTTATCCAAGCTTTTGCATTTAGAAAAATAAATTGGACAGTTACATGAAGATACCTATGTTAATAATAAAGATGTCATGTTGCAGAGCTCTAGATTGGAATTTAATATACTTGGGTTTTCACTCCCAATCTGAAACTGTTTTTCTCAAATTCAATGGAGTATGCTGTGAGCATCACAAATCTTAAAAATGTGCACTACAGGACAGAGTCTTACTCTTCAAAATACTTGCACTAAAGGACAGTCTTGCTCATTGAGATACTTGCACTACAGTAAAGTCTTGCTCATTGAGATAGTTGCACTACAGGACAGTCTTGCTCATTGAGATACTTGCACTACAGGACAGTCTTGCTCATTGAGATACTTGCACTACAGTGAAGTCTTGCTCATTGAGATAGTTGCACAACAGGACAGTCTTGCTCATTGAGATACCTGCACTACAGTGAAGTCTTGCTCATTGAGATACTTGCACTACAGGACAAAGTCTTGCTCATTGAGATACTTGCACTACAGGACAAAGTCTTGCTCATTGAGATACTTGCACTACAGGACAGTCTTGCTCATTGAGATACTTGCACTACAGGACAGTCTTGCTCATTGAGATACTTGCACTACAGGACAGTCTTGCTCACTGAGATAGTTGCACTACAGGACAAATTCTTGCTCATTGAGATAGTTGCACTACAGGACAAATTCTTACTCATTGAGATACTTGCACTACAGGACAAAGTCTTGCTCATTGAGATAGTTGCACTACAGGACAAATTCTTACTCATTGAGATACTTGCACTACAGGACAAAGTCTTGCTCATTGAGATACTTGCACTACAGGACAGTCTTGCTCATTGAGATACTTGCACTACAGGACAGTCTTGCTCATTGAGATAGTTGCACTACAGGACATTCTTGCTCACTGAGATAGTTGCACTACAGGACAAATTCTTGCTCATTGAGATACTTGCACTACAGGACAAAGTCTTACTGAGGGGGCGTTCACCAGTTATTATGTACTTTTGACAGAGTGACATATGTAAGGTGAAACTGTTTGCATTTAAAATATGCACAATGGAGAGAATGTTGGCATACCTGTATGCTACATTAATGTAATGTGATGATATTTCTTTGGATACTGTACTTTTGGAAACTGTACATATATAAGCACACTGTTAACTAAAATGTCTGCTCTCTTGTGCTAAAAAAAATCAGCCTGAATTAGTCTAAAGTACACTATCCATAGCAGCTGTTAAAATATGGAAACTGAATTTTGCCAGACTAGATAATACCAGCTTCTGAAAGTGCAATGAATGAATTACCAAATATATAAAATGTAAAAACAGTTATTGGCTCTTTTTTATACAATTTACTTCTGAATTCAGGAAGTGAAAATGACCAAGTGGAGCTAGCACTTTTTTGAAAGGTGCACATTTGGAGTAAGGCCAAGCTTTATACTCTATAACCCATATTACATCCATCAATCATACACCAAAATAAAGGTTATTAAAGCTTCTTTGAACTATACCTAAGCTATACAATGTCTTTTTCAAATAGCCAGTATAACCAGTGAGGAAAACTGGGGAAATTATTTTTCTTTAAAATTCAAACACTATGCAAAATACGAAACTGTAGAGAGCCACCTGAGATATTTGCACTACAGGACAGTCCTACCAACTGAGATCTTGCACTACAGGAAAGAGTCTTACTCATCGAGATTCTTGCACTACTGGACAAAATCTTGCTCACTGAGATATTTGCACTACAGGACAAAATCTTGTTCACTGATATACTTGCATTACAGGACAGTCTTGCTCATTGAGACATTTGCACTACAGGACAGTCTTGCTCACTGAGACACTTGCACTATAGGACAGTCTTACTCACCGAGATACTTGCACTACAGAACAGTCTTATTCATTGAGATTGTTTATCACATGTTTCTGAATGCATCAAATGGCTTAGTGGCAGACTAATGATGAGTACATTTGATTATATGGCTGTATTCAAGTGAGTGTTCTCACAGTGGTCAAATGTTATCATGGAACTTGGATAACAACTTGGATAAAATCATTAAAATTAAATTCTTAAGCATAATTAAATGCATTAAAAATTGTATTATTCATTTTTTTTTCTTCTTTGAACTGTCAACATAAAATATGCAAATACCCTAATTATCTATAACCCCTGATGTCATTGTAAAAAGGTGGTGTTGTAACTATTAAGTGTCTAAGTTACTGGTTGATACAAGTCACAGATTTGAGTTATTGAATATAAGTCCATTTTGTTGCTTATGATACGAGGGTACCCTACTACATTCTGTATCAAGTTGGGGGCAGCATGTAGCTGAATGATCCAAGATGCTCACCTTTAGGGATCACTCACAAAACTCACCATTGTCCACAGAGTTTTATTTTCAGCTCAACCAAAGTGGATGTGTGAGAATGCATGCCAGTAGCTGTCATTCGGGATTGTTTGGGCTATTTTTCAACATTTTAACACTGTTCAACATATAAGTTTATGGTCATATAGGCACGGTCACCGTATACTAGGGTATAGTGATAGAGGCAAGGTCAACTTATACTAAGGTACAGTAATATAGGCAAGGTCACCTTATACTATGGCACAGTGATATTGGCAAGGTCACCTTATATTAGGGAATCTATCAAGTGGCCCTCACTTTAAAACCCCTTCATATACCACCACCCCTCTTATACTGCATCTATGGTCACAAAGATTCCATTAAACTGGTTAAATTTGGTAGTATGCCACTCAAGATATATATGTTTAACACACTTGCTGGTAACCTAATTCTGCTTATAACAAAGCTTTGTTGGAAGATGCCTCATTATAGAGTGATGTCACCTACAAAGCTGATCACTCATATTGCTCCAATGAACATGTTATTAGATGCGAGTACTGTATTATGAAGTGACTAAAAGATAACAAAGGATACAAAATACCAAGGGTAATAGATGTGGAGTACTGTATTATGAATTAAGCCATGAGAACAAAAGGATACTGAATACCATGGGTAATAGATGTGGAGTACTGTATTATGATTTAAGCCATGAGAACAAAAGGACACTGAAAACCATGGGTAATAGATGGGGAGTACTGTATTATGATTTAAGCAAAGAGAACCATAAAATACAGAATACCACAATAGATGGGGAGTACTGCATTATGATTTAAGCAAAGAGAACAAAATAATACAGAAAACCATGGGAAGTACTGTATTATGAACAAAAGTATACTGAATATGAAGGGCTATAGATGCTGAGTACTGTTTTATGAATTGACCAAAGAGAACAAAAGAATACAAAATACCAAGGGCAATAGAATGCCGAGTACTGTTTTATGAATTGACCAACGAGAACAAAATAATACAAAATACCAAGGGTAATAGAATGCCGAGTATTGTTTTATGAATTGACCAAAGACAACAAAAGAATACAAAATACCAAGGGTAATAGAATGCAGAGTACTGTTTCATGAATTGACCAACGAGAACAAAAGAATACAGAATACCAAGGGCAAGAGATGCAAAGTACTGTTTTATGAATTGACCAAAGAGGACAAAAGAATACAGAATACCAAGGGTGATAGATGAGACTACTATATTATTAATTAACCAATGAGAACACAAAGATACTGAATACCAATGGTAGCAGATGGAGACTACTGAATTATGGCTTGATAAAAGAGAACAAATGGTTATATCTGGTCCGTTTATGAATGGTAAAAGAGAAATTATTGAAAATGTCTGTAATTGTTCACATGTAAATTCTAAGTGATTGAATTTGGGTGTTTCTACATTATGTCTATCACTAATGGGACACCAGGTGCCCAGTGGTCTAAAGCACTTGCCTGTACTGAGCACTGCCATATCACCTCGATCTACAGGTTCAGCCAATGTGGTCATGTGAGAAGACCTGCCAATAGCTTCTGGTAGGTTGATGATTCTTACTGGATAAGTGGTCAAGATGCAAAAATAGATTGACAGGCTAATAAATGAGAAGGTTAAATTAGCTGCCCAGAGAGAGAAACCTTTGACTATCAGCAGACATTCACAAACCATTGGTCCTAAACCTATTTCTCTAAGTAAAAGTGTACAGACACATGAAGTATTGCCAAAAGGAAACCCAATGCAGTTTTCCAACTGTGACTCAGCCAGAACTGATAAAGTTAAGAGTAATAAAGCACCATACAGACTAACTACATCAAACAAAGTAAACATACTACATGTACTTTGTCTTCTACCAGCAGACATAACATCCTCCTTATTGGAAGTTCCATTTTACATGGAATTAACAACAGAGGGCTGAGGCACTGTGTTAGAAAGCATTCCATTTCAGGTGCCAAAATACAGACAATAGTGGAAGATATAAAAATATATGATCTCTCCAAGTTTACAAAAATAGTCCTTTATATTGGAGGGAAAAATGCCAGTGAAGGAACTGATCTAAAACTTTTTGAAGAACTATATAACCAATTACTTACACACATCCATAAGTAAAATCAACACTGTCAGGTTGCATTGTGTGAAATGGCCCCCAGGGGAGACTGTGATGTGTTAGATAGGAATAAAGTTATCCTAAGACTGGCAAGTGAATGGAAGTGTTGTATTGTTTACAATTACATGAGTTTCCTGGATAAAGAGGGACAAGTGATGCAACATTTATTTGGAAAAAAAAGATAATATCCTGACACAATATCTATTTGGAAAAAGATAATATCCACCTGTCTACGAAAGGGGTGGAAAAACTGGAAAAAAATATAAATGCAATCATTTGTGTAGTCTGGTCTTACAGCCACATTACAAACTTCATCAGTCATTATAAATCCAATGTAGGTCAAAACAGCACCAGACAATATGGTCAGCCATATCAACACAGTCAGTACACTTTGGGATGTGATTACTGTGGCGAGATCAAACATTCAGCACAGGAATGCAGGCACAGACAACCAATACAACACCATCAGTGTGGTAGCTTTGCATGACACAAAGCCAAAACTCACATTAGATTTATGGAATTGGAAAAGGGCAATCAAGCCATCTATTCAGCAGGAGAACCAATATATCTATCAATGACTGTAATATACACCATGCATCCCTTGTCAAAACAGATTTGATCCCCTTGCTGATGCATGTTCTGAATGTGGAAACTTACCAGCTACCTGTACAGATTCAAATACCACTGATAGTTCAGATTTATACAGTGATTATAAAAGTGGAAAAATGCAGTTGTAGAAAAACTAATTTGTTATACAGTAATGATAGTTGTAATGATGATCACTGTGAACATAGTTTTAATACTTTTAATATCTCCTTGAGTGCCTCTAATAGCATTGATATTAATCTCACAAATTTAGGAGTTTCTAGCAAAGGTTTACACATATGTCATTTAAATAATTCAGGGTTTTCATGGAAAGATTGATCAAATGAAGTTACTGCTAACCTCTCCAAATAATAATATCCATTTATTTGGACTCTCGGAAACAATGTTAACAGAAAATCAGGGTGAAATTTTCTTGTATATCAATGGCTACGACAAACCTTATCAAAAGGATAGAAAAGCAGGCGGTGGTGGCCTTGTGAATGTTAGAACTGGTTCTATTTGTAAAAGACAGGAAGACCTAGAAATACAGGAAATAGAATCCATTTGGCTACAGATCACTCCAGAAAAGCTAAGCCCTATTTAGCAGATTTTGTGTACAGACCCCATTATCACATACTGATTGGTGTGAATATTTTGAACTTCAAGTAGATAAAATTTCAAATTAAGAGAATTTTTTTATACATTCTATGTGATATAGAGACCTTCTCAATGATCAAAAAAAAAGGGAATTGGATGAATTTTATTGTTTCATTAAGTATGTAGCAACTAGTAAATTAACCCATCAGAGTAACATGTATTTCTAAAACACTTATGGATCATATTTATACCAATACAAAAGAAAATGTTTTGGAAGTAATGGTTCCAAAGATTGGTATAAGTGACCACTTTGCAATTTTTCTAACATGGAAAGTCAATGGCAAATCAACAAAAATAATATTCATAAATCCATTACATGTACTTACAGATCTTTTCAAAACTTTGATACTGTTAAATTCCAAGAAGATCTGAAACAGATTCCATGGAATACAGTCCAAATCTTTGAAGATACTGATGAAATTTTAGAAACCTGGGAAGATCTGTTCATCAGGATAATGAACAAACATGCCCCTTTAAAAACACACAGGATAAAGAAAGACCACCAGCCAGGCTAGATCTCCCTAGAAATTTTAGAAGCATTAAAGCAAAGAGACCAACTAAAATCACTATGAAATCAAACTGAATATAGAGTTTGGAGGAATAAAGTTAATAAAATGATACATCAAGCCAAACAAGTGCACTATAAAAAAGTGCTTGATGAAAATCAAAATAATCCCAAAGCTATCTGGAAAGTGTTTAAAGTGTTTGGTGCAGGCAAATGTAAGAGTAAAACTGAACTTTTATCCCTCAATCATGTCGGCATTTATACTGATAATCCAACTGATATCTCAAATATTTTTAACAACTTTAATCTGATCATCTGGTACTCAAACATTTTTGTTCTAAAATAACTACCAAACAATATAAAGTTTGAAATTCCTGAAATGAGTCCAGAATTGTTGAAATATATTTTTATAAAATGGATGATTGTAAAGCTACAGAACTTGATATGATTGGACCAAGGCTACTAAAGGTAGCTGCATCTGCAATTGTAGAAAGTATAACTTTCATTTGCAATGAAAGTATTATGTCTGTTGTGTATATCTGATTTAATTATATCTGATTTAATATATATTTATTTCAATTTAATTGTTTGTCAGTTTAAAAAAAAATTATTTTTCATTACATGACATTGTAATGTAAATTTATTCACCAGAGATTATACTTTTTTCTGAAAATAGTTTGACCATGACTGATTGTTTTATAAACACCAGGTGTTGATCTAGATCCTGACCTTGATTCAAAATTTGTAGCAACCATGTAAACAAGTTCTATTTTTATTTTAAAATGATTGGTTGTTGTTGAGGTCATGAGGGGACTACACTTTTAAAATGAAAACAATTTTTTAATTTTTTATTTCTTAGCGTAAAATGATTGGTTTTCGCCAGGGTCACACTGGGTATATGTGATCTTTAACAAGTATCCAATTTATATGAGCTTCCAGATAACGATCATGTGACCCCCTGTTTACGTTTTAGAAGATGATATAGCCTTCATTTTGGAGAATTATTCTCAGTAGAAGTTGGGCTGTTACACTGGAAGTTGTATGTTGTGCTGTTTGAAGTTATTTCAAATTATTTGGATTGGAGTTATTTCAAATTATTTGGATTCAAAAGGATTAATTCTTTTTTCCTGGAAAATACATGTGCTCATGTGAGATTCTTAATCAAAGACAGTTCTTATAAGAAATTTATTTAGATTTCCAAATCCGGAGTGATAATTCTTGTTTCTACTGGGAACTACAGACTTCAAAACAACAGGTTACAGCATATGTCATCGTCTTCCATTTTGGATTCTTCATTGGGATTCAAACTTGAAATCAGTAGAACATTTTTTTATTATGACTACATGTAGTTACAACACAACAAAAATGAGCAAGTCTGGATAGCAACAAACTCCAGGTTCTTCTCGACAACGTGAGCCTTAATATGACCTCTCAAGATAGAATTCTTGGTGTATTCATAGATAACAATCTTACTTGGTCTATTCACATTAAACATGTTTCAAAAAAGGTAATTCTTATCTTTGGCTACTGAGGAAAATCAAAACATATATTCCTCTTCAGTATAGGGTCATCTTTATTGAAAGTTATATTCAACCATACCTGGACTACTGTAATGTAATTTGGGTTTATACCTCTAATTCAAACATAACAACACTTTTAAGACTACAAAAGAGGGCTCGCCATAGAATTGTAGATCAATGTAAAGACAATTTTCAGGATGCAATGAATAATATAAAGATTTTAACAATACATGAAAGAATATTTCTTAGAATGGCCAATTGATGTATAAAGTATCCGGAAAAGACATTCCTGTCTATCTAAGCAATATCTTTCACCAAAGAGATGCTGATGGCACTCCAAATTTAAGGTCCATAAGAAGTAAAGATTACATTACACCAAGGCCAAAGAAGGAATTGTTTAAAAAAAGTTTTCAATATACTGGTCCACCCTATGGAACAACATTCTCAGTGACATAAGGCAGGCTCTTCTTTTCGTAATCAATGTCTTAAATGGATGAAATCTTTAGAAAACTGAACAGTTCTAGTACAAAAAATACCACCTGCTTTTCTGTAATTTTGCATCATTTTCATAGTTGAATTTTTCAATGCAGGATGATACTTTATGTTTTGATATATATGTTTATGTTTTCATATGCCTGTGCATGTGTTCCAGGCTTGATACTTTGAATTTTTAAATTACTTAATTATTTAATGTCAAGCCAGATTCTTCACATCATGTTGTATATACTGTATATACATGTATTGTACATAACAGATAGAAGGCCTCAAGGTAGATTAGTTCAGTAATTAACTGAGTTACCTTCTCTAAATAAAGTCTTTATTACTTCCTGGATTGGGGCCCCGAGTGGCCGAGTGGTCTAAAGCGCCCTCCGTAATGGATCACTGCCATCTCACCTCTGTCTACGTGGGTTCGAGTCTCGGATTCTACCAATGTGGGTATGTGAGAAAGCTTGCCAGTAGCTTCTCGTGGGTCGGTGGTTCTTTCCAGAGTTTTCCTGGGTTCTTCCTCCACCAATAATACTGGCCACCATACATAGCCTATCGTGTGCTGAAAAATGGCATTAAACCCAACAACAACAACAACTTCCTGGATTCTTCTTCCACCAGTTATACTGCCCCATGTATATAGCCTATATGCTCTGAAAAATAATGTTATGCCCAAAACAACAACTATCTTCTAATATTGGCATAACTTTTTTTTAAAAACAGTGCAGTCATGGAACAAACATGTCAAAACCTTTGGTCTACCTGTACAACTGTTCACGGAAATTTACATACCAAGACATATTCAACTCAAATGGATTTGTAAGTCTAAGCTGGAGTCTTGCTTTACTTTTTATAACATTATTTGTCATTTATGGAATCATCACAGCAATGGAGAAACAAGTCAATCTGTATTTGGTTATACACCGTTTCGTTGAACTTTCTTGATATATGTAGCAGCTTTGTTGTTCTGTCAAAACTGAAGCGGAAGCTTAGGTAAACAAGGTAAACAAGTAATCTGAATTATTCTGGAAAAATATTAATTTAAGACCTAATTAAAAAACCTTTACTGTTCCTATCAGTATTTGTTATAGAAAACATATTTACCAGAAATAGTTCCTGCATCCAAGTTAAATCACAACCATTTCTTGTCTCAGTGCTCATTTTAACATTTACGATATTTGGTGAATGTGACAGCGTTAGTCATCCTCAGCTAACAACGCCTTTTTTGCCTAATAATTTGATCACGCTTCCCTCCTGCTGCAAATTTACACTCCAATCCACAATAAAACCTCCAGTTATGGTGACATTGTTCAATGACTACCTGGAATAAGGCCTAAATGCCCCAACAAGAGGAAACAATCAGCCCCTATCTACCTACCCAAGAGCATTGTCCTCACAGGCACCTATTATCACTGCTAATATCTCCACCTTGAAAAGTTTTGATAACATTTTAATCAACCATCAGAAGTGACACACAGCTGGAATGAAATAAAAACTGCACCTCCATATCCCTGCTAAATGAATATGTTAAGTCCTATCTCACCACAAATCAATAAATTATAAAATTCAATTTCTCTGCCAGGCCAGATACTCTTGACTCTTTCTTAAGTCTACTTTTCATTAAGTCCTGTATTACAAGGGAGGTCAAGAAACTGCCCATGTTATTCTTTCTATCTTGCCTGCAAGGTATTCCCTTAATCATTTCAATAGTCACACTGTACAGGGTAGATATAAGGTGTATTGTGTCTGTCTATGAGAGAGAGAGAGAGAGAGAGAGAGAGAGAGAGAAAGGCAGAATGGTACAAGCTAATTTTCTCTGCAATTGGAGCAATCTTAGTACACTGGAAATGCACCATTCTTGCACATCACCAATCAATGGACCATTTCATACACTGAGTAATGAAGTATATGCACAGACAGAGGTGAGATGGCAGTGATCCGTAACGGAGAGCGCTTTAGAGCACTCGGCCACTCGGGGCCCCTGTTGTACAATGTAAAAATAATGTAAGATGACACATTCAAAATTGAGAACATGTAAAAATAAAGACTGAATTTTTTAATTTGTATGGCATGAAAATGGTGCTTTTGCATAAAAATTTACTATATGGCTCAATGGACTAGGATAAAGAGGCCCATAATAATTAACTGTGGTAGCCTCACAAGTTTGTATTATTATTATTATTATTATTATTATTATTAAACTCCAGAACTTGACAGATGTTAATAAAATGAAAATAAAAAACCAATTTTATATACAACTATACACCAGCAAATTTTACCTATACTCATACTTTAAAGATCTGATCTATGAAAACTCATTTTAATTAATAAAAAATATAATCTCTGTGTATCGCTGCATCTTTTGTCCCCATACATACGATATCAATGTGTAAATCTCTGATATATACCAATTATTAGGCGATCTGCATGGTCACTTAGCTTGCTTAATGACTTCTCTTGTGAATATGAATGCCAAATTTGAGTTGGTGATTAATTTAAAGCATATTAATACTTTATCTCAACTTCTGAATAGTCAATCTTTCAGCTGAACGGACAACAATATATCTCATGCATGCAAGCAAAGCTGCAAATAATGGCCAATAAACGTGACAACTCTGGCAGCTGCCAAATACCATTTCTACTCGCTTACAATTCAAGTCCAACTGAAACAACATAGATTCTGATCTGCCATTTCATAATGCATTGCCAGATCAGGGTCTATATTGTTTATTATACTGATTACTCCTAACAAACTGCATAGAACCAGACCTGTTCACATATTATGCAATGGTAGAACTGGGTCATGGTCTGTGCACTTCGCAGATTGGACTATACTTATAAACAAGTATATATGGAGCTTATCTATAGGCCAACTAATCTTTTGTGGGTGGTAAAATCACCTGGAATATTGATCAAATTCATCTACATAGAGTTGTAGAACGCCCACATAATAACAAACTTACAAACTCCTGTGTTAATAACAATGTAAGCAATAAATTTTAGCAGACAGCCCACAGAAATATTTTCAGAGTGATTGGAGAGACAAACATGCAGTGGTCAGCTATGAAGTTTTATGGATGTAGGACACCCCCCCCCCTGTCTCTTTTTGTGGGTGCCCATAGTATACAAAATTAAAAGAACAAACCAATAAATAATTCATGAAGGAAACAAAAACGATATATGAAATGTTAAACTTATAAATGTGCTGTGAGATATTAAAGAAATGAGGGAAGGTATCCAAGGTAAACAGGTACATAACATTATATGGTCCCAACTGTAATCTGATATAAATCAGCTAAAAATGTAAATGGTACTCAGTCATGAATAATGTAAATATGTTTAATTCGCATCAATTTAAGTGTTTTGAATATGTATTTCAACAAGTAGAGAAATTCAGTATTAAACAGGTGTATAAGTTCAAGATAAATAAACATAATTCAGCATCAATCATGTATAAATTCAGCATCAATCATGTATAAATTCAGCAATCATGTATAAATTCAGCATCAATCATGTATAAATTCAGTATCAATCATGTATAAATTCAGCATAAATAGATGTATAAACTAAGTACAGATACATGTATAAATTCTGCAAATGTGCATATAAATTTAGCATAAATAAATGTAAACAAATAACTATAAATTCTGGGAAAATAATTGTAAAAATTCAACATATATACATATGTAAATCAGCATAAAAGGATATAAATTTGGTCTAAATAATTGCATACATTTAGTATAAATTCAGTATAAATAAGTATAAATTCAATATAAAAAGGTGTACATTTTGCATAAAGAGTTGTATAAACAATTGAATCATTTCAAAACTCAACAAAAGGGCTGGAAAATTTTAAAAGTTTCTTTCTTGTCAGCAATTTAACGTTTCCAACTTATAAAAAGCAGACTTATTCCATATAAGACCGTACTGTGTAGAAGAATAAAAGCCAATTCTAGGTAAGCACATAATTTCTCCCCCACCTTCAATTTTGCCCTGAAAATGACAGACATGTACGATGACCTAGAATAATGAAAAAGGCTACTTATAGACGTTTCCATTCTATTGTCTTTCGTTATTGCCCATTATGTGTTCTTCCACAATTCTTATCTTTCTATGAACTTTTTGTTTTAAAACCAAAGAAAGATTGATTTATGACTAAATTATGCATTTGTGCATATTCTATTTCTTGGAATATTTTGTTCCTTACATCATTTCTACAACCTTAAAAACACAAACCGATACCAGTTGTTGTTGTTGTTGTTGTGGGGTTTAATGCCATATTTCAGCACACAATAGGCTATATATGGCGGAGGAAGAACCTGGGAAAACCCCAGGAAGAACCACCGACCCATGAGAAGCTACTGGCAAGCTTTCTCACATACCCACGTTAGCAAACCGATACCAGCAACTTCAAGCAAAATTCAGCAAAAGATTTGATAGCCAAATACCATCTATACTTGCTAACAAGCCATATATCCAACTGCAACTTGCACAGACACAGATCTGCCAAAAAGCAGATTTGGGTCTATGCAGTTTGTCAGGACTAAACAGTACAACAAACAACACAGACCCTGAGCTGCTGGCACATTATGTGATGGCAGATCCAGGTTGATGTAGTTTGCAACTGGATCTGACTTATGAGTATATATGGTATACTGTTTTTAATGACATGAATCAAATTCTTGTAGCACCATGTGTGATACAGTAAGTAACATGCCTGCTCATTCCCCAAATAGAAATTGTATCAGTTTAGAAACTTGTAGACTGGTAGAAGAGGCAATATGATGGGGTATGGTAGGCTGTACAAGTCTTATCAAGCATATAGCAATGATGTGCTTCATTTGGATGCTGCATGGAAGGAAAACTATCCTCAATTAGAGAAACTTCTGGGCCCAGACTAAACATTAAGCCTGTATATATACAAATGCTACATTTCATGATTTTCAATGCAAAACATAAAGAGTTTGAGCCTAATCAGTCTGAAAAATGACAGTATTGTACACTTCATCACAACAAAATGTACCTAGTATTTATCAATGGAAATATGCAAATCTTTTCCTCGTTGTTAAGGTAAAACCTTTATTGAGATACTGTTTTTCTGCCAATAGTGTTCTCTCTCTCTCTCTCTCTCTCTCTCTCTCTCTGTCTTCCAATGGAGATTATACATAATGTAACAATATAGCTCCATGCCTAAAAAATCAAGCCCAAAGATTACCTATATTTCCTACGCTTAAATTTGGACTCATCTCAGAATTCTGATGTATGACTGTGATTTAACAAACTGTATGACACTGATTTAACATTAGCCCATCAGAATTCTGATGTATGACTGTGATTTAACAGTAGCCAATCAGAATTCTGAGTTTGATTTTCATTTTTCCTATGTGGTTGATGTCATCAATCATTCGATTGCCATGTCTGTAAGTGTAGTATCAAAGCATACCAACCAATGTATTTAAAATGATTGAGCAAGGTGAGGTAATTTAAAGATGAGCTAAATATACACATACGATTCCAAAACACTGATTCAAATTTAAATGATGAAAATCTGGGTAATTGAATTGTCATTTTCACTTGAACATGATATTAGGGAACATCTCCAAAATGTTGCTGTTTCAATTTATAAATTTTTAAAACCTTTAGAGGAAACATATCTAGCCAACAGAACCAAATCTCCAAAAGAAAGAAAAAGAAAACAAAATTCTTCAACTGAGGAAACATTGTTCAATTGATTGTGCACTAACCATATTGCAAGTATTTTTCATGAAGTTACAAGGTGTCCAACAGTATACTGTATGCACATGATGCTATGTAATACAAGTTAGCTGTGCTCTGTAGACTGTCTTGCACAATGCATGTTATCCATACTCTGTAGACTATCTTGCACAATGCATGTTAGCTGTGCTCCGTAGGCTTTGTCTCCATTTGTTTTTCATCCAATCTTCAAAAGCCAAATTTTAATCAGACACATGAAGTTTTACAAGTTACTTGTCAACAACACAGCAAACATACCCACCAAAATTCAACAGATTCTCAACTTCTATTGCTAATACAAGTTAGGCCACAAAAAAATAATTGTGTTTCTTAAAGCACTGGTTTAAAAAATAGTGTATATCAGTAATTTTTGTTAACATTATATATATATATATATATATATATATATATATATATATATATATATATATATATATATATATATATATATATATATATTATGATGATTATTATATATAATGTACTAAGTACTTCAAGTACTGGGCTAACTCAGCTCAATTAGATGCAAAAATCAATTTTGGGATCTTTTTAATTATTTTTTTTATTATGGGGTGAGCTAGGGCCAGTAATGAAAAACTGATGGTCAGCTGACCGGAAACACTGGGGGGGGGGGGGGCATTAGGTACCATATACAAGTCCAACTGCAAATACAGACCCTGATCTACCATCACATATTGCTATGGCAGATAATGGTCTATATTATTATTTATTTTTTTAGCAAAACTCCTAACAAACTAAACAGACCCAAATCTACCAGTGATTTATATGACAGCAGATCCTGGTCTGCGCAGTGCAGTTTGAGTCTGGTTTTAAGCAAATGTTTGACATCATATCATATGACAAACTTTTTTCTGCAATTTTGGTCCTGTTTTCAAATTTTGTACTTGTGTATCCTGGTCTTAAATAACAGGTTGTCCTCAACAACTATGGTTTTTCAAGTAAGTTTTACTTTAAGTGTACAGTCATAAACATTAACCTGGAATAACAATTACAGTTCTTAAGGAATGGCATCTGATAGAGGTTAGTTTCATACATACATACCTACATAAATTAGTAATTTTAAAAAATTAATGGAGGATAGTTTTGTGACTTACAAAGGAAGTAAACCACAATTCTTTACCTTAACAGCAAACACCTTTAACAATGAATGGCAACAATTCCAGAATTTTTGTCAAATTGCTCATCATTATGTTCTATTCATGTGACACAATGAAAAAGGTATCTATTATCAGAACATGCCTCCCTTGTAACCCTGAGGATGAACTTCTTTGTTAAATAAACTTCCTGCTGAGAAAAGGAAATCAAAATGTATTCAATCATTGACCTGAAAATTACATTAAGTTTTTAATGAGTTCCAGTTAGGCCAAATGGCAATGCTTCTTTCAGTTATTATCCTTTTTATACCGCTTACAATTTTAAAAAAATGGAACACACACACACACCAATCTTGTTATGGTTGAAAATGCATGTTAGTGCCAGAAATTTTGATCAACATCATGAATTTCTTATATTTTAATAATAAGAAGTTGTGTATTTAGCTAACTCTGTAAAACAAATTCTCAACACACTGTAAATAACACTATATGAACAAAAAAATGTATTAATTAAAATATTAGTAATACCTAATGGTGGCAAAACTTTAAGAAATAAATACCAACTGAACAAGTTTTGTCACTCTTTTCAGTTTAATCTTTAAATTTTTTTTACCATTAATCATCACAAATGTGACATGTCTTCTATTTGAAGGAGGAAAGTGTCCATCAACCATCAGTTTTGTCTGTGAGCCTTTCCATGAGAACCTAATTAAGTGCCAACTGTTTTGATCTCTGATTTAAAGACATGTTTTATTAAATTGTTACAATAAATTAAAAGTTTCATCTGTTTTACATTTTCACATTTATTATCTTTTGTATCATATCAAAGGGGTGGAAATTCAAGTATCTAATATTAATTAATGATTTATCCAACCCATTTACAAATGAAAAAAAGAGTAACAAGGAAAACTAAGTGAAAGGAAAACTTGCATAAAAAGACTTGTTTCCATCATAGGGTTCATCATAATGAAGCAAGTTTGTACTAAACTCGAAATTCCTGCATGGGTACTCAGAGGTTTGCTCAAGGGATAAGCAGAAATTTCAGTACTACTTGCAATTAAATCAAAGCATTGATACTGCACAAACAGAACAATAAAAATAAAGAGTTTTCAATGTTGTTGTTTCACAAAATAAACTGCAATTGTTTTTTCAAAAAAGAATCTTGTCTTGCTGTGAAGCAACAATACCACTAGAATGTATCCAAATTCACAAGCAAAAAGCAGTGACATAATAGTTTTCACTGGTGTTTCTGTTTCGTCTTGCAGCAATATTTTTCATGACGTCTCAACATTTTACATGTTTAAATATTTTTCATGATGTATGATGTTGCAACATCTATTCATGATGTTTCAATATCTTTTCACGACATTTCAAGATTTTTCATGATGTTTCAATAGTTTTCATGATGTTTCAGATATCGATCATCTTAAAATATAAAGGTAATTCTACATAAAATATAACAACTCCAGAAAAACATTCCCCACCCCTCCCAACCCCCACCCCATTTATCGATATCCATCACTTTCTTAATTTTTTAGAGGTTCCTCTGTAACTCATGCCCTTGCTTAGGCCGGCTGTGGTCAGTGTTTTTGATCACAATGTGCACAAGTGAAACATTCAGGTACAGTGTATTTACAAAATGATATCTTTAGATAACAAGGCACAAATGAGGGGTTGGGTTTTTATTAACCTTCACTTAAAAACACACAAGTGAACATCATTTTGACCCAATATTGGGCATACCCATCATCCCCTTGTTAAAGGGGGATAAAATTCTAACCTTTAAAAAAAACCCAAATAAAACAGGGTCTACTGGGTTTCATAGCAATGAATACAGTGCTTCGGGAAATCAAGAAGATTAAAATACACTAACCTGATAGTGATACTCGTTACAAAAATTCAGATATTTTTTTGAGGAAATGATTCTTGTTAAGCTCGAATATGGCAGGCATTAAATTCCTTTATCTTTCTAATGCTGAGTTTTTTAAGATATCAAGAAAACTTGCATTCTGAACAAGTACAAGAAAATCTTCACTGTGCTACATTACAACCGTAAAGAAAAGTAATGTGTTTAAAAACTCAATAAACTTGCAATTTGTTCATTTCTGTAATAAAAGTGATATTATATTTTGATTTAATCATCAAACAGCTGAGTTGTCATTTTTATTTCTATTTACTGATGTGATTGCTGTTCACCTTTTAATTTATTATTACTTTTAAAACTAGACTGTATCACTTTCTGCTGGGGTTTGATAAGCTGTACATGTTCACGTACTGGTACTTAACACTTTTATTGCTGCAACATTTACTGCCCAATTCATATTCAAGTCTATCCATGTCTATGTTGGAATTAGAACTTGCAAGGCCTATCCGTGTCTATGTTGATATTAGAATTTGCCAGGTCTATTCATGTTTATGTGTGGATTAGCAATGGCCAAGTCTGTCCACATCATTGTTGGAATTAGAACTTGCAAGGCCTATCCGTGTCTATGTTGATATTAGAATTTGCCTGGTCTATTCATGTTTATGTGTGCATTAGCAATGGCCAAGTCTGTCCACATCAATGTTGGAATTAGAACTTGCATGGCTTATCCATGTCTATGCTGGTATTAGAACTTGCCAGGTCTATCCGTCTACGTTGGTATTAGCAATGGCTAAGTCTATCC
This sequence comes from Sinohyriopsis cumingii, assembly GCA_028554795.2. Taxonomy (NCBI): domain Eukaryota; kingdom Metazoa; phylum Mollusca; class Bivalvia; order Unionida; family Unionidae; genus Sinohyriopsis; species Sinohyriopsis cumingii. Next base: position 97,270,327 of record CM068830.1, read on the forward strand.
ACATCTATGTTGGTATTAGAGCTTCTATCAATGTCTGTGTTAGGATTAGCAAAGGCCAAGTCTATCCATGTCTATGTTGGTATTAGAACCTGCCAGGTCTGTCCATGTCTATGTTGGTATTAGAACCTGCCAGGTCTGTCCATGTCTATGTTGGTATTAGAACCTGCCAGGTCTGTCCATGTCTATGTTGGTATTAGAACCCGCCAGGTCTGTCCATGTCTATGTTGGTATTAGAACCTGCCAGGTCTGTCCATGTCTATGTTGGTATTAGAACCTGCCAGGTCTGTCCATGTCTATGTTGGTATTAGAACCTGCCAGGTCTGTCCATGTCTATGTTGGTATTAGAACCCGCCAGGTCTGTCCATGTCTATGTTGGTATTAGAACCCGCCAGGTCTGTCCATGTCTATGTTGGTATTAGAACCCGCCAGGTCTGTCCATGTCTATGTTGGTATTAGAACCTACCAGGTCTGTCCATGTCTATGTTGGTATTAGAACCTGCCAGGTCTGTCCATGTCTATGTTGGTATTAGAACCTGCCAGGTCTGTCCATGTCTATGTTGGTATTAGAACCTGCCAGGTCTGTCCATGTCTATGTTGGTATTAGAACCTGCCAGGCCTGTCCATGTCTATGTTGGTAAATTATTAGCAATGGCCACAACACAAAAGCAATCAAATATCTCAGATGCCAATTAATATCCATTTTAAAGCAGCAAATTTGGCAACCAAAATATCCATGGTTTGTGGCCATCTGCCAAGTTGCAATGTGAAATATTTTAGAGGTTTAAGGCACACATAGGGTGGCAAAGATTCAATTTCTTTTGGGTTAAATTCATGATAAAAGGACTACATTTATGCTAACACATCATCCGTCATTAATCAATTTTTAAGCTTGAAAAGAAAATGGTTCCAGAAAGAAAAGTGGAAAATATCATAAATGCTGCTAGACAATAGGTGAACACTAAAATTAAATGAGAGTATGATCTAGAATGTTAATTTTCATAGCAGAGTATGATCTAGAATGGAAAATTTCATAGCAGAGCATGATCTAGAATGGAAAATTTCATAGCAGATCATGATCTAGAATGGAAAATTTCATAGCAGAGTATGATCTAGAATGGAAAATTTCATAGCAGAGCATGATCTAGAATGGAAAATTTCATAGCAGATCATGATCTAGAATGGAAAATTTCATAGCAGAGCATGATCTAGAATGGAAAATTTCATAGCAGAGAATGATCTAGAATGGAAAATTTCGTAGCAGAGTATGATCTAGAATGGAAAATTTCATAGCAGAGTATGATCTAGAATAGAAAATTTCAAAGTAGAGCAACTTGTTTCAGGTGAATTAGATATTCAAACATATTAATGTTTGCGCAAGTTACTAAAGCACTTTATAAAATTCCTTTTTATAACAATGCAAGTGGCAAATGAAAATGATAGAACAGTGCAGAACATGTCAAAGAAGCAAAACTGTCAAAGCAAATTAGACTATCTTGTACTAGTTCTCTACTCTCCTTTATCCTTTTCTTCTTGTGCATTTTCCTAATTTAAAGGATAGACATAGTGACCCCACCCCCCACCCCAGGGTCCTTGGCACCCTAGGTCCAAATGAAAACTGCAGAGACTTGGTCAGTGGTTCCCAACCCCCAGGTCACAACTCAAATCAGAGTTGCAAGGACATTCTTGAGGGATTTTTTTTAGGGTAGCAAAACTTATCAAAATGTGGAAGTGAGGTCATGAGGCTCAGAAATAAAATAATTTTATATGGTCATGGCAAAAGAAAAGTTGTGAACTACTGACAAAGATCTTCAGTTTCATAATGTCCCAGCAGATCTACGTATATGCTGTTTGTTAAAAGAAATCAGTACAACAAAACAACATAGGCCATGATCTGCCAGTGCATGGTGAGATGGGAAATCAGGGTCTATGTTGTTTGCAGTTGTACTTAACTTATAAGCAAACACACATAGTAAATTATTAAAATGTAGGCAGAAAAAAGCACAAGTAGAGACAAAGAAAATACTGACTTCCATTTCAAATGCAAAGTGCCAGGGACTAAACAAAACCTAATTGCAAGTAATAGGAGCTCATCTTTCCAAGTTTCCATGTTTCAATCACTCTGGCATTTCAAAAATCCTATACTTCTTTTCTCTTCCTCATTACTAATGCATGCATCAAAGACCAATAATTGGAGCAGCCTAAAAGCTGATAAATTAGTTTCCCCATGGGATTTTAAACAACTTGTGTCTAGAAAATCTATACACTTATAATCTGATTAAACATAATCCCCCATTGCCTTTCATCAATTGAAATGAATACATTAAGTGTTTCTTTGTAACATATTTTCTACATGTCTAACTTCTGCAACTGAAAGTGAGATCTCTCAAATAAAGTTTGTAGTTAATGAATTTAAATATCACAAAATTAACAAAATGACCAAGTTTTACTGAGAAACTAAATTTGCTATAATCTTAAACATTATTGCAATCTCTCAAAATATAATCATGATCTACAACATTGAATAAGTATTTCTAATTACATCTGACGGCAAAAACTGTATTGCATAACAAGTTTTGGGTTGTGATTGGTAGTTTGGATTTTAATGATACTTTCAGTATTTTTGGGCAACATGTTGCTCAGAAAATGGGAGTTAAGTGCCTCCTGCAAGGACACACTGAGGCAGACAACAGAATCTGACCTGACCAAATATCAAACCCAGAAGTTCTGATTTTACATGTCTGATGCTCCGCCAAATGAACTACCACAGCTTCATGTTCCTCATGCTGAGACTCTTGGCACCATGTTCACTAGAAATAACTTTCTTGGCATTACGTTCGTGGGAAATAACTTTCCTGGCATGAAGTGATAACTCTAATTTTCAGGAAATCAAATTTGAGAATTCAGTGACTCAATTCAACTATATTTTCTTTTTTCTGAATGGATTTTTTTAAAAGCAAAACAATTACAGTCACATAACTTAAAAGGCTTATAACGTTAACTTGGTTTAACACAAGCATACATTTATGGATCAGGGGCATAGACCTTGACGGTCTGATGCACAAAAAATCCAAACCAAGATTAATTAGAATACAAACTTTTATGTGAGTAGGAAATAAGAAACTCCCATGTTCACAGAGCCTGTCTTTGTTGTTCTATGAAAAGACATGTTCCGTAAATATGACAATTTAAAGATAGGAAACATGGCTCATCAATCACCTATGCAACCTCAAGGTACAAAGGATATAAACCAGATGCAAGCTGTAAAATGACTATGTTGAAAAAAATGAAACACACAGGTGATACAAAATGCACAGGTGATAAACAAACTTCATAGCCACCCCATAGACACACACAGACACACATACAGACACACACACAAACACACAGACAAATATCTATATAATAATCATTCCACTCCATTCATAAAGTTTGAAATGAAATTACCTTTGATGCAATCGACTTCACACCTGTCAATATCCTTTCCGTAAAACTGTTATTTACAAAATCCTGATCTGATTTCAGGCATTAATTTCAGATGAATTACAGCCTGTTGCACATAACTTTCCATCCCACAGAGAACTGAGTCCCTCACACTGTCATTGTCAACACATCTATATGAGTTCACCTCTTTCTGTATGAACAGGGGTCTAGCTAACATTACCTCTCTGTTTATTTGGCAATTGATCTTAAAAGCTTAGTCCCATATAAAAGAGGAATACATCACAGTCCTCATTATGTCACACCCAAGGAATGCATTGACTGCTACTGAATGACTGGTCTAGATTTAACTCTTACAACATAGCTATTTTTAACTGGAATCAAATTTCCATGCTTATTCTTTATCTAGACAAACCTTTTTAATGGATGATTAATAGATGGCACTGATAAAGATGAAGACAGTGACTGTATTCAGGGGAGGATTAAGGCTCACTGGTGCCCTAAGCACTGACAAATCTTTGTGCCCCCCTCCTTTCCATGTACAAATGGGAAGATAACCCTAGGGTGCACCATGATCAAGAAACAGAACATTATGATCAATCTGCACTAGTTTTATCAATTTTTTCTACAAATCTTCATTCGTTTTTTTTTTCTCTTCACCCTTTTCTCAACTTTGTGGTGCCCCCTTTGGCCCTGGTGCCCTAAGCACGTGCTTAGTCTGCTTAATGGTTAATACGCCCCTGACTGTATCAACTGTGTTAGTTGGATTAGTGATAAAAAGTTCATGAATTCTGATACAACAGGCCACCTCATCTAGCAACAAGAGTACCACCAAAACAGCACAAAATAAGCCTCTCGTAACTTTTTCCCTACTCATGACCTTCACCTATGAGCTTGGGGTTAAACAGTGCATAATAAGGTGTGGAACTGGGTCAAGTTTCCTTAAAATATCTGAAGAAGTTAAAACGATACAGCGATAGTAAGAAAGCAACGGATCACTTAAACTATTGCTTGTTATGACTATCACGTTATGGCAGAGTGTATGATTGTGAATACACGAGAGATTTTCCAGTCAAGATGTATCACAGAGTCATGTTTCATTTAAAACAAATTCATTGGTTCAAAAATTTTACCTGTGTGCATGGATAAAAGTCATTTATTCATGGCCCGCTCTCATCGACTAGTGGTTAGAGCAGGGGTCTCAACACGCAGCCAGTATACTGTAACCCGCAAAATGACTCGCATCGCAAGGTGTCATGACATAAAAAAAAGTGGTGTCGCCCTTGGGTCATTGAAAATGCTTTTATGTGGCCCTCAGGGTGGTTTGTGTTTGAGACCATTGTGTGTCTGCCTTAAATGCAGAAGGTCGTAGGTTAAAATCCCAGGAGTTATACCAAAATGTTAAGACTTATAAAATGGGACAAACCGTTGCCTTGCTAGGCATTCAACAATAAGAGGTTAGCATTAGGACTGATCGGTCTGGTGTCTAGATATGTCACAGGGTGGGACATCATATTACATGTCTGCAACATGATACCCCAGTGCTAGACATCACTACCAACTGCCACACTGCTGACATCATAGCGATATAACTGAATTACTGTTAAAGCTATCTTAAAATCCAAGTCACACACACATACTTATTTGTATTTTCCCTTGTTATGTCCTTGACCATGATGCGGGAGGCATGGCAATGATGTGACACTGTCAGATCATGATATAAAACAGGTTAAAGTTTCATTAAAATGTTTATATTGGTGCAAATGTTGGGACAAGGTTACTAGTCCAATCTTTTTTTTCGCTTCCTGTGACCTTCAGGCAGGGTATGGCTATGGTTAGCTAGATTCATTAGTCCCAAACCAATGGAAGGCTTTTGGGTTTGATCCCATCTGTTCATTAAATAATGCAAATTTGTCTGCAACCTATTGGCCTATATTTTTAGAAACTTGCATGCAGCTTTCAAATTACAGTCAGATTTTTATCCAAATGGTAAGAATATTTCCATATCAATCCTACATCTGACAAGGATACATCCAGAATGAATAACACAAACCTACCTCCTGCTGCCATTTCAAATTTCATGGCTACATGTACAGCTGTTCCATAGCAACCAATCCGATGTGACTTTCACTTAAAGCATCCCTAGCTGGGTTTTGTCAAACAAAATTTTCAAATGAGCGGAAGTCATATCTGATTGGCTGCTTATGGAACAGCCATATGTAGCCACAAAACATGAATGGCCACAGAATGAAGGATAGGGTTATTGAACCTGGATTTACAAGTTGTTTTTGTGAAAATGTCATGCTGTTATGACCATCCATTGAAGAGGAGGCCACCAATATGACCCTGATGACCTCACATCAGCACCATTTTATTTTACCACCAACTGGACATCATAAGAAGTCTTTTAGTGAAAACCCCATATTGATATGGCTAGTCATTCTGGAACAGTTGAAATAGCAAGATTCTCAAGATGGCCATACTGTACATCTGTGCAGCACCATTTTAACTTAGGACAAACTTGACCATGGGATGATTGCACCATTGGGAATAAACAGTTTATTAGGACTAATAATAAGCAGCATAAACAGCACAGACAATATATCTCCTGATACAAGATGTGAAGGTGGATCTGGGTCTATGTTGTTTGCAGTTGGACCTGACTTTTATAAACAAATATTAATGGAACTCCATTTTGGTTAAATTTACATCCAGAGCTTAGCTGGACAACAGTTTTAACTTAATGGTTAAACAGATCTTACATTCTGCAGTTCCTCCACCATTCTATGTTTCATGACATAGTCATTTTACAGCCTTGTCACAGACGTCACATGAGAGAAAGAAAGAAAAAGTTTTTGGGACATAGTGTCAGGCAAGCATGGAGCCACAGGCCAGAGTAGCTCAGTTGGAAGAACATTAGACTCTTAATACAAGGGTCATGGGTTTGGTACCCACCCAGACCCCCAGGTTGGCTACTGTGTCCTTGGGAAAAGGCACATGGTTCCCATTTCATCAGCATTATAACAGATATATACAACACAAGCATTGGCAACTCCTTGTCAGGTCTTTTGTTATTAAAATATCTTGGTAACATCACATGGCGCTGCTTGATTAAACGAGCCCACAATCAGTACAGCAATACTGCCAATCTACCCCAAAAATACACGTCATCAAATTGCATCTCAACATGCCATTTGTTTTTATTATTCTGTGATATCTCTTGAATAGAACATCAACATATTAACACAGAAATACAAATGGTATTATATCTTTTCTTAGAAATTTCATATCACCATTAATCAGTTCATTTACATATGAATATATTCATTTATATATGAATAGCAACCCACTTGACTGAACCACACGAGTGGTTCATTTGCCTATTCCTGTACTGTACAAGTCTCTGGCATGATACAGCCACAAATGTACTAAAAGTGCAGTTAAAAGTCAACAAAAACTCCAAACAAACAAGAAAAAAGCATGTTGTTTTGTTTTTGGTTTTGGGGTGGGTTTTTATAACATGTGTCTGTCAAATCATTGAAGTCAACAAATCTACAACATTATAAATGTGATGACCAATTTTCTTCGTCCATGGATGCTTAGAATCAAATAAAAAGCCAAATGTCTGTCTTGCATTAGGGCCTAAATAGTTTTTGTTGTGCTCATTTCACAGCTGTTGCAAATGCTATTAAATGACCCACTGATTAGATATATAGGCACATGCTGGGGAAACTTCCCAAACCATTCCTTATAAATCCAAAAAACCTAGCAACCTGTGTGAAAACTGAATTTTAAAAAAAGCTTATCATCAAGGACAGCTAATTGTCAACCAGACAAACTAAACAATTTCTTGAATTAACAACAGAGCTGGTCCAATAAGTATATAAAATACAGGAAACCATATGTGAATTAATTCGGAAAGTGAAAATGACATCTTTGCTATTTTGAACTATGACCCCCCCAAAAAAAATATATTTTAGCATACAAATCAGTAATGAAACTGAAGTTACCATGCAGATCAGTTAACTCATTAACCCCTGGAGATTTTTGTCATTTTTGCCTGAAATGCAAGTAGGAAACACATTTTGGGAGCTATTTCTGAATACATGTATATCCTAGTACATCGACTTCAAGAGATTTCCTATTAGCCTAATGCCTAGTTGTGTTAGAAACATCATTTTTCACTGGCTTTTTTTGCTCACACATGAGCAGATGGGTAAAAGTTGGAGTTTTGGGGGTTTTTTTTGCTTAATGGACCCATCATTTTCGTATCAAGACCACTCTTTATTCCAAATGCCCATCTTATCCTACTTTTTGCAAAGGTTCATCCGTCTGTGTGCAGTTCAGACCGGTCTGCCTTAGATCTGAGGACAAAGAGTCTAAAATCCGGACACAGGATTTCTCTCTGTATTTTGTAGTGCAAACAGAACGTCCAGATTATTTGGTATCACTGTAGAACTACATCTGTCTACCTTTCTATAATACCACCCACTTTAGTGTATCTTACATGACCTTGACACTATAGAGCTCAGCAGTAGGCTACTACCCCTTGCCACATAAACATGGTGCCAGAGGTTAATGAGTTAAGAAACTGAAATGCAGTACCATATATACTCGCTTAAGAAACAAATCCAACTGCAAACTGCTCAGACCCATTTCTGCCAGTTCATTATGTGATGGCAGATCTGGGTCTATGCAGTTTTGTTAGGCATATTGATCTGCAGGTGCATTAAGCTACGGCATATCAGGACCTAACTGTCTGCACTCTGCCTCGACTTATAAGCAACTACATATGGTAGGTCATCATGATGCTGGTATAACTTGACCTAATTTAAAATTTGGCATTGGTTCAAATAATGTGGAAATATACTCCTACTTTTTTCTAAGTTCACTATGTTCCACTCTCATGAAACAATATTACCATATATACTCACTTACAAGTCAAAATGCAAACAACAAAGATCCTGATCATGCCATATCATTATACACATGTAGATCAGGGTCTACACTGTTAGTTCTACTGATTGTTCCTAACAAACAGCACAGACCCAGATCTACCAGTGCAGGATGCAACAAGTTTTCAAGTTTAACAAATGCACTTTACAAAAATTTTAAAAGAAGGATTTGACGGTGATGTAATACAGCATTCATCATCTGTGGACTACACACCAGACAGTGTTGTTGTAGGTTTCCTAAAATTTTGACATCTCTAGCCATGTATATCCATTCACCTGCTGAAAAATGGCGCTAAACCCCAAACAACTACAGCAGTGTAGCATTTATATTGAACTTTCAGGGACATAATATTTACCTCTCTAGCACTATAATGACAAAGTCATGTTGAGGAGTTAAACTTGGTGGGATACTGAAAGTTAGGGTGTGAGAACAGTAGCCTGGGCTCAACTGTAAGTGCAACATTGCAGCTGGATTAAACTGACTAGAAACAAAAACAACAATGACTCAAATTTAGTAGCAGCAACTTCAGAAACAAGATCAATTTTCATGCAGGAGTCTAGTGAGTTATCTGAACTCCATACATATCACTTTCTTGCATGTGGACTCCTAAAACTCCTGATTACTTAGATATGTCAAGACAGCCTGCAGTCTGGCTTCAAAGATTAGGCCTAACATGTAGCACCAAAAGAGGGAGACCAGCTGGAGAACTTCTCTACACAAGGCATATCCTTCAGTAAACATCCATCTTGGGCTCCATGCAACCTCTGACCCCACTCTTCCCAGGTCTTATCAGATTGATGCTTCCATGTTTCCCAAGGTACCAACTCTACAGGGGGGTACACTTGTTTACCTCACTGCAAATCTACACACGGTCCTGATTACTTCATTAGTGAAACGGATAACATTGACAGGAGTGATTTAAGATTTACCAAATGTACCCTAATCATTTCAGTCAAAACATGTACTCTAAAAACAGTAGACCTTTGAGAACTCTGGGCTGTAGCCCTACATTTATTCTGGTCTTCAATTGTTTACACATGTTAGTCATAGAAACACAATTAGATCTATTATGGTAATGATGAGTGCATCACAAAGACACACACACACTCACATAAATTTAACCTACAGGTCTGATTATATCCCTTGTATTTTCAAACTATTTGATGGCCAAAATTTACAAAAATAATGGTTCCGTTTACCAAAGAAAAAAAAAGAACTCAACTTTTACCCTTCTGCTCATGTGCGAGCCAAATAGCTGATGAAAAACTATGTTTCTAACACAACTAGGCAGTATGTTATTGAAAGATCACCTATGATTTGGTGTTTTAGGATCTATTTAGAAATAGCTTTCAAAATGTGTTTCCTACTCGATTTTCAGGCAAAAGTGGCAGAAACCTCCAGGGTCATTTTTATTTGGTACAGATCAATAAAAAAGAGTAATCCCTTCATAGTATGTCCCAGCTGTATAGACCAGTATCGAGTAATCCTTTTATAGTCTCCCAGGGATATACACCAGTATTGAAAAATCCCTTCATGGTGTGTCCCACCTATATATATTGCATGCAAATTGTACTCTGATTTGGTATCATTTTGAAAATTTTGACACCATACATTGACAATGCTTATGCCATTGCCATGGTTTCATTTTTGTTTTTTTACACAGCAACACACATAGGGCTGAGACACTGTAAGTAAAGTGGCTTGCCCAAGGACACACCACAGTAATCAACCCAAGCTGTTCCGATGGAAGGATCTGAACATGGGCATGTTTGGTTGCAAGTCTGGAATGCTAACCACAAAGTCGACAAGACTTCTTGTGGCTGCCACCAATGCACTAGAATGCATCATATAGATACTGCCTATCTCGTTATCTGCTAATGTGGGCATTTGAGACAAAAAGCTTACCTCAATCCTGAAGAGCAAGCATGATGATTATCCTTAATCCTTCGGAATAAAAAAGGAACATTGTCCTTACTGGCAGACAATATGTTATATCAGCATGTTCTGTACATTAACTTTATAGCTAAAAAAGACTACAGTGGGCCTAAATAAACTCCTGGCTTGCTGACACCTCTGATTACCCTGATCCAATTTAGTCAGAATCAATCTCAATTTTCTCTCTCAAGAAGGATTAAAAGGGGATTATTGTCACACTGCCTCCTGATCAGTTCCCCTCCACAGCTGATAAAGCACTGAATTATTTCTTGATAACTGTGTTTTTCAGTGAAGGTAATTTGACCTTGTGCCACAGCATATGGGAGCAAGACTACCAAATGTACCCATATAAATAGACAATGGGTTGAAAATTAAATTTTACACCAAATTCTGGTTTGGTAAGTTAGGGCAGAATGACACATAACAGATAAACAACACCATACACATCCAGAAGTATAATTTTCTTTGTAGTCACAAGTCTGTCATGCTAACCACCAAGCAACTGTGGCCTATATTAATGACCTTACAACATACAGGTCTGTGCACTGGGCTTATTATACATACCCATCCCTGCAGTTGTAATTCTAATCAAAAAGCTATGCTCAATCTTTATTAAGATGGCTACTATGACTTTGTGCATGGTAATCATAACCTCCAATCAACCCACATATAATTTAAGACCTCTAATTTTAAATCCTTTATCATATCAATTCCTACTCAGCCGTTAGGCACAATACTGATAACCAGTTTTGCACAATGAGTGTGAGCTACAAGATTTCCCCCACAAATTGTGGTCCTGTGTCCCCCATATATTGACCCTGTGTAACTCATAAACATGCTTTCTTCTGAGAAAAAATGGAAATGTATGGTTATAGCTTTTCATTTGTGGATATCCATCCATGCCTCTGGTGGAAATTCCATGCCTCTGCTGGAAATTCCATGCCTCTGGTGGAGCTAGTAATGGCCAAGGTCATCATGGCAATAAAAACTGATGGCAGTACATACCATATATACTCAGGTATAAGCCCATTTGCATATAAGCCAACCCCCCAAACTGAACGGGTATAAACACTAAATAAGGCAAGACCCACATATAAGCCGACCCTCAACTCTGAGAAATCACAAGATAAACAAGGTAAGTTCTAATGCATTTATTTAGATAAGCTTATATTTTAAAAAAATCACACACATACTTATCTCAGGGTTGGCATGCATGATTATTAAAATGAAATGGTATAAATGGTACAAACTTGTTTGAAAAGTAATATATTTAATTTTCTGTTTTCTTATTGTTTCTGCTTAATCTAGATTTGTATATACTTTGTCTTAGGACACAGAGAAAATTATTTTGCTACACTGTCTACAGTGTGGCAGTTTATAGTAATGTCTAGCACTGGGGCATCATGCCGCAGACATGTAGCATGATGTCCCACCCAGTCACATTATCCTGACACCAGGTAAACCAGTCCTAACACTAACCTCTTAATGCTGAGTGCCAAGTGAGGCAGCTGTTAGTACCATTTTTGTAAGTCTTTGGTATGACTTGGCTGGGGTTCAAACCCACAACCTCCCACTTCCAAGGCAGATGCTCTAACCACTAGGCCAAAATGTTGGTAGATAAAATGAGAGCAAATCCAAATGGGAAATTCCAAGGTGCAGCTTATTTCAGGTTAACCAGATCTTCCAACACATTGATGTTTTCACGAATTACAGGAGCACATGATAAAACTTTTAATGCAATGATACAACTGTTGAATGAAAATATGACAGTACAGCGCACACCAGACAGTTAAAGTGGCAAATTGGTGGAAGCAAGTATTTCATTTTTATAGCACCCTTACTGCATTATGTGCTATTATTTTCCTTTGTTCCTCAAAAATGTTGTGTTCCCACAAATTTAGAGCATGGAGGGCAGTGTCCACTGCTCTTGGGATTCTACATGCAGCACTGTTGATAGCCACTACACTGCAATTCCCTGAGATACGTAAACTGCAATGTACGTACACCTGCTGATACGCAAATAAACCACTTAGTCTAAGCTTCCTGTTTTTGCAATCTTTGAATTAAGTGCACCTGCAGTATATAGTTCCACTTCCCTCATGTACATGTGTAAATCATTTAAGTTAGATTTTTTCATAACTTTAAAAAGTTACCCTTCACCATGACATCAAAGCATAGGAACGGTAATAACACACAACTAAAAACTGACTTACAAAGAGTGTGAAGTGGCAAATTTTATGTCGATCTAACAAGAATACATTAGCTGAGACCAGACAACCATTAATTAGATTTATGGAGACAAGCGCATATCATATCGCCATACTACCGTGTACGGTAATGTCCTTTAGAGGGAGAATTCTGTTCCTAATTAAACATTTGTTTATACAGCAGCCAGGCAGACAATTTAGGACGAGGAAAACTTCATTTTCATGGTAAAGTTGTCACAATTGAGAGAATGCAGAAACTCTGTTACTCAAACTACCAGGGTCAAGTTGACCCTGACTTTGGCGCCCCTGAAAAAAAGGCGGCAGAGATATTTGATTCTGATTGGTACGTTAAATGAGAGGGCGTGTTCCAACACAAAATTTCATAGGTTTTAATATCGCCCGCATCGAATTTTAATCAGTCTAAGCTTTTCCTACAAGAGGAGACCCAAAGGTTATGACTCCGGAAATTTGCAAGAAATTTCCGTAAAACTGTTGTCCAAAAAGGGGACGATTGTCGAAAGGAACCGACGAACTAATTTACCGATTAGGGGGAGGAAAAACATTGACGGCAAAGGTAGTGTGACAATTCCATGTAATTTGTTGATGCCATATATAATGCTTTGCTGAAGTTATTTATTTGTATCTGCATGAATCTTTTTTTTCTACATTCGTGTAATAATTTGCTTTATGAAGTATAACTGTGTTGAGTTTATGCATAGGAAGTTGTACATTAATCTTCTTTAGATAAGTTTGATGAATTGTTTGAATTTGTCGTCTTGTTTGCATAAGAATGATGTTCTAAGAATTTAATGCATTACATTAGTTAATATGATTACAAGAATCCGTGTGAATTCGCCGAATTTAGAAGATTTCACGTATGATTAAGAATAAGTGTGTATTGTCGGAAATGATCTAGTAATTGATTGACGTGATGTATCCTATTTATTCGCTGTGTATGTGGTAATGTGTAAGGTCAAGGCGTAACGAATTAGCTATTTGACTAACTAGGGTCATTATAGGACATGTGGAGTCGATTGATAGCCTTAGCGTCTGTTTAGCACTGATAGTGAAATCTGATAACAAGGGAGAATAATGAAGAATTAACCGTTTCATAAATAACGGCAAATTTAGGTTGTCTCTATTTATATTTATTTAAAAGGGAGAAAATAGCTCCAGAGACGTACGAACGAATGAGGGACGTTATTCTGAGACCTATACGGAGAAGCATAGAGAAGAGGGCAGTGAGACATATAATCCTGTGACGCAACCCTGCGACGTGTTAATCTCTGAAGAAGTATTTTGAGAGTGTCCTGAGACGGGTGGTAGAAAGTATCATCCCGAGATCCAAGGGGTCTGAACAGCGACAGAGGAAGCAAAAACAGACTGAGGACGAACAGGTTATGAAATCATACAAGACGTTGACTTCGACTGTTCACTCGATCTTATGATGAACTAAATCTATCAGTAACAGATTGGCTATCTTATTTAGATCTATTTGCGTTTTCTTTGTATTTCGGTGAAAGTTAAATTTCTAAAAGCAGAGTACACTCCTGATGTAATGAATTTTCACAGTGTTTGTATGTAATTGATTAAATTGTTTGTTTATATGTACGGGGGCTTGTGTTGGTTTGTTCTATATACCTGCTCAGATCTCTATCTATTCCACCTATAAGTTTCACCACTTATGTTTCCATTTACTCGAACCGGGCAATAACATCGAGGGCAGTCAACCCCTAGATAACGAAAACCAAATACGGAGGGACATTCACTCCCCCTGTGTAACAAAGAGGCTACAGGAACATAACCCTTACATTATCACAGGGAGCTGTGATAACTGCAGTCAACCCACATGTAATTAATTCATGACCACTAATCTCACTGTAAAGTGCTATGACATGACAAATCATTAGAGGGATCTTTCAGTTATGCTAGCATACAGATGAAACAATTAAATGAAATCTCTAAAGACTGTGATGCAGATGGTTGTAACTTTGCTTGTCTTAGAAAAATACAGTTCAACAAGAAGATTTGGTGGAGATACTTCTCACGAAATACAGCAATATCTAACAGTATGTGCATGTTAAGCCATTGCATACAGTTGTTACATCACCCTTATGTTAAGCCATTGCATACAGTTGTTACATCACCCTTCATATCCACACTAAATCTTCACATTCAGCACATCAATATGGAAACAAAAATAAAAGGGACAAAATGGCTGAATTACATTCTTAGAGTCTTTAAAAATTTGAATCATAAAGAAATAATTATGTTTAGCTTAGCCTTCTAGCTTCTCTTCATGCATAACTTAAAGGTCCCTTTCGCGGTTTTTATATCACAACATACTGTGCTGCATGAATTAAGACTGGTGGCCATGTTAACCTGTGATGGTCTGGTATCAAATTGGAATTCTTGTAAAAGACAGTAACCTGTGATGGACTGGTAATATTGGGATTCTCATAAATGACAGTAACCTGAGATGGACTGGTAACACTGGAATTCTCATAAAGGACAGTAACCTGTGATGGACTGGTAACATTGGGATTCTCATAAAGGACAGTAACCTGAGATGGACTGGTATCAAATTAGAAGTCTTGTAAAGGACAGTAACCTGTGATGGACTGGTAACACTGGAATTCTCATAAAGGACAGTAACCTGTGATGGACTGGTAACATTGGGATTCTCATAAAAGACAGTAACCTGTGATGGACTGGTAAAATTGGAATTCTCATAAAGGACAGTAACCTGTGATGGACTGGTAACATTGGAATTCTCATAAAGGACAGTAACCTGTCATGGACTGGTAACATTGGGATTCTCATAAAGGACAGTAACCTGAGATGGACTGGTAACATTGGGATTCTCATAAAAGACAGTAACCTGAGATGGACTGGTAACATTGGAATTCTCATAAAAGACAGTAACCTGAGATGGACTGGTAACATTGGGATTCTCATAAAGGACAGTAACCTGAGATGGACTGGTAACATTGGGATTATCATAAAAGACAGTAACCTGAGATGGACTGGTAACACTGGGATTCTCATAAAAGACAGTAACCTGAGATGGACTGGTAACATTGGGATTCTCATAAAAGACAGTAACCTGAGATAGACTGGTAACATATTGGACAATCTTAAGCTCCATCATTCCATACATGGAGAACTTTAGGATAAGCATTAAACCATACATAGCAGGCATTGGGACCACTAAATTATTTTGCATTAAAAAAGAAGGCTTGCTGGGGACTGGTTTATTGACACATTTTGTACGACTCTGGTTTAGTTATCATGTACTATAAATTGAAATATGCATGCTGGAACTTCACCGGAAACTAGTTTACAATGACTGAATGTGTCCTCAAAGGGACCACAGTTTCCAAGCCCAGCTAACCATTTAACTAAACTTTATAGCCAGACAAAAGAAAAACATGTATGGTTAGAGAATACCAATCTACCCTATTTTAACTGCCCTTGATCCTACAACTTTTTATCTACCCTATTTTAATTGCCCTTGATCCTACAACTTTTATCTACCCTATTTTAATTGCCCCTGATCCTACAACTTTTTATCTACCCTATTTTAATTGCCCTTGATCCTACAACTTTTTATCTACCTTATTTTAATTGCCCTTGATCCTACAACTTTTTATCTACCCTATTTTAATTGCCCTTGATCCTACAACTTTTTATCTACCATATTTTCATTCTCCCTGATCCTACAACTTTTGATTACATACACAACCACAAAAAAAAACTCAAAATGGTACCAACCATGCCTCATTTTTACATCCAAACTGGTAACTTCATGTAGGAAAGTGACATTAACTAACACAAGCTGGATAAGTAATAGAAACAAAAACTCTGTACTTGCCTTCCAACCATATTTTACTTCCACACCATTACTGGAACCACAAACAACATATTTTTTACCTTGGGCAAGGGAAATATTGATTCAAATAGCAAAGTTTTTACACAGAAAATAGGAACAAATATTTGAATTTCAGATCCAATTTCCTTATGCCATCTGTGCTGGGCTAGAAGGTCTAAATCATAACTCAGCCCCTGCCCCTATCCAATGCATCATTAACACATTAACCCCTAGCGACGACTTAATGGGGCAGGAGGTAGTAGCCTACTGCCAAGCTCTGTAGCGTCATGGTCATGTATGATACACTGATGTGGGTGGTATTATAGAAAGGTAGACAGATGTAGCTCTACAATGATACCAAATAATCTGGAATACATAGTTGCACTACAATATACAGATTAAAAAAACTCTGGACCCGACCTTTTTTTAACCCAAAATTCACCCGTGGTCAGAATCCGATTTTGTTTCAGGATTTTAGACATTTTGGTCTCAAATCTAAGGCAAACTGGTATGAACTGCAAACAGACAGATAAGCCTTTGCAAAAAGTAGGATAAGATAGGCATTTGGAATAAAGAGTGGTCTCAATACAAAAATAATGGCTCCGTTTTGCAAAAAAAATATATAAAAAATCCAACTTTTACCCTTCTGCTCATGCGTTAGTCAAATAGCCAATGAAAAACAATGTTTCTAACACAACTAGGCAATATGTTATTGAAAGATCACCAGGGATTTGGTGTTTTCGGATCTATTCAGAAGTAGCTTTTAAAATGTGTTTCCTACTCGATTTTCAGGCGAAAATAACAAAAACCTCTAGGGGTTAATGTGTTAAATACATATAGCACACTGACAAGTTTGGACTATGGTGACTGCTTAACAAACAACTTATTTTACATAATTTAAATGCATAAAAAATTCTTCACACAGTTTTAGCTGAATTGTATCAGTAAAATATGAAGATATATGTAGACCCCATCAGCTGGATTGCTCTGTTAACTGTGACACTAATGTATCGGCTAGTATCAGTTCAGTTTATTATATGCAGTTATATACAGCAGCACTTTACGTGGGTCTTTAAACACTGGATAAACATCAAGATAAAAATCAATGTCAATCTTTGTGAAAGAGTTAAACTGTATATATTTGTCAGCTATGATTTAATTCACATGTGTTTAAAACTCCACTTTCCCACACTCCAATTAAGGGGAATTTTTTGTAGAATACATACATTATCCCAGAGCAACTAAGATAAAGAATATTGAGGCTAAGGATGAAGATCTACAAGGCACCAGAATATCATTATCTACATGAGAACACAAGGCACTGTTATATGTCTTAATAAAGATGTTGATTGCCCCATGTCCACTACAGAAGAGACTTTAATGGTGTTAGGGGGCAGACATATCTGTGATTCAAGCTAAAGATCAGCATTGTATCTGCATGCACATTGTTCCTGCCATAAGCAAAGTCAATATTTAATGCACACGCAATCAATATACATTATCCCTAGCACAAGCCTTCAAGGTGTTTGATGCATTCTAAAAGTAAGTAAGTAAATATGTATGTAGGTAGGTATGTATGTAGGTAGGTAGGTATGCATGTATGTACATGTATGTATGTATGTACATGTATGTATGTATGTACATGTATGTATGTGTATGTATGTATGTATGTATGTATGTATGTATGTGTGTATGTATGTATGTATTGGCCATATTGGCATATCAGCACAATCTTTGCTATAATGTGCCAAGCAAAAAGCGTAGTTAACAAAAAATGCCCAATTTAAGCACCCTACCAAAATTCCTAGAAAGACAGACCACTCCAACCAAAAAGACAAATATCCATGAGAAAAAGGATAAAATGTAAAGATGTCACAAAAATCTCCAAAAAAGGCACACCAAACAGAGATAAAGGCAAAAAAAGGGTTGGAAGTTGTCAAAATACAAAGTCAAAACATTTCTGTGTTCTACAATTGGTAAAGAAATCCAAAACCTTTTCAAATAGAACAATAACAGAGGATGCATCACAGAGCAATTAGGTTACATTTTTGGCATCATATGGCATGCAGAAAGGAGGTACATAAAAGCTAACCCAAAACCTGCCCAGTAATCTGAGATGAGGAGGTTTTCTTGTAAAATATAAACTTTTACATAATTTCAAATACATTATTTTATGGTAGGCAATATGACCAGATATGTGTCTATAATATTTTATTGGCTACTCATCTTAAATCTGTGTAAAAACAATAAAGTAAATTTAGGTATCTGCCAAGAAAGAAATGCGCATACAAATAAAAAATAACGACACAGAAAAATTAAAGACTGAAAAGGCAAAAAGAGAAATCTTTCAAATCTAATTCAAATGTTTTCTATAAAGACCATACTTTTAAAAATTGCAAGGTTTTTATTCCAATTGGAATAACATCGCAGTGAAAATGGTTGCCTCAGTTTGTTGTCTCTTGAAATGCAGGAGGGTGCATAAGGCCTATTTTACATAACTAAGCCAGTAGTGTATATGTGTGTACATGTTTGAAAACGACAACAGACTCAAGATCAACTATTCCCAAAGGTCCCTGACAAGCAGGTGATCTTGTATGGAAATGTACAGTATGACAATATGAGCTAATTAAGCATATACCATCCAAGTTATTAAAATATAATTATCCACCATGTATAGCCCATAAATATGTGCTGACTAATACTATAAAGCCCACAACAACAACAGACAAGTCAAACAGTCTACATAAAGTCTGATTTAAATAATACAGATAAAAGTACTTGATGAACATCAAATTCAACACAAATGATGTTTGAAAAGTGAGACGAAATCATTTAATTCTTCTATAATTAATCTATAATTTATAATATTTATCATTTTTAGTACAAATACAGTATTATCAAGAAGACCTAACTTAAGACTGACCATCTATATGGGGTCAAGTTTTGACTTGTTACAACTTAAGACTGACCATCTATATGGGGGCATGTTTGGACTTGTTACAACTTAAGACTGACCATCTACATGGGGTCATGTTTGGACTAGTTACAACTTAAGACTGACCATCTATATGGGGGCATGTTTGGACTAGTTACAACTTAAGACTGACCATCTATATGGGGGCATGTTTGGACTTGTTACAACTTAAGACTGACCATCTATATGGGGGCATGTTTGGACTAGTTACAACTTAAGACTGACCATCTATATGGGGGCATGTTTGGACTTGTTACAACTTAAGACTGACCATCTACACGGGGTCATGTTTGGACTAGTTACAACTTAAGACTGACCATCTATATGGGGTCAAGTTTTGACTTGTTACAACTTAAGACTGGCCATCTATATGGGGTCATGTTTTGACTAGTTACAATATAAGACTGACCATCTATATGGGGTCATGTTTTGACTAGTTACAAAGTAAGACTGACCATCTATATGAGGTCATGTTTTGACTAGTTACAACTTAAGACATCTATATGGGTTCATGTTTTGACTAGTTACAACTTAAGACTGACCATCTATAAGGGGTCATGTTTGGACTAGTTACAATTTTTTTAATTATTATAATGGACAAAATTAGTTCTTTTTCTATGAAAGGGATGTGGGAGGTCGCAGGTTCAAACCCCAGCCAAGTCATACTAAAGACCTGCAAAAATGGTACTAAAAGCCATCTTCCTTGGCACTCAGCATTAAGAGTTTAGTACTAGGACTGCTCAGCCTGGTATCAGGATAATGTGACCGGGTGGGACATGATTCTAAATGTCTGCAGCATGATGCCCCAATGCTAGACATCATCATAAACTGCCACATTGCAGTCATCATAGCAATATGACTGAATTTTTTTTTAAAAGCAGCATTAAATATCCCAATCACACACACGTATTTTATAAATCAGAGCAAAGGGGGGGGGGGAGGTTTCCAAGCATTTGGGGAGCCAGAAAATTTGTATTAAAAAAAGTTCAAGCCATTCCCCAACTTCAAAGAAAATTAAAAGCTCAGTTTCTAAGTATCATCAGTGCCCAGGACTATGCCCTATCAGTGTCCATGAGTGCCCTGGGCTAAGACCCATCAGTGTCCATCAGATTTCCTTTATGTCAGTCTGCCCAGGGCTATGCCCCATCAGTGTCCATCAGTGCCCAGGACTATGCCCAATCAGTATCCATCAGTGCCCAGAGCTATGCCCCACCAGTGTCCATCAGATCTCCTTTATGTCAGAGCTCATGATTTTAATCTGATTGAAGATGATACAACTCCACACAAAAACTGAACTCAAAGGTACTTTTGTGTCTCTATAAATAAGGCATCATAATTAAAAATATAAAAGACATACAGGAGTTTAAGGATTCTTCACCCAATACATTTTTCCAAAGAATGGGTGGATCTAATCCAGGTTACCTTGTCAACTGAGGTCACAGGATCTATTCTAGGCTGTGCAGTTGTAGAACACAGATAAATTCCTAAATTTGTTATGAAACAAAAACCTAATGTGCAATATATTTTAAACTCCTACCTATTTTTCTTCATTAAATCCCTCCTGAAAATTCCCCCATTCCTTTTAATTGGAGGGGAATATCACCCCACCACCTTAATGCTCTGTTGTACAATACTGTATATGCCAGGTCCTACTGCACACAAACATAGACCCTGATCTGCTGTAGCATAATATGCTGACAGACCAGAGTCTGTGTTGTTCTACTGATTACTCCTAACAAACTGCACAGACCCAGATCTATAAGCACATCATGCAATGGCAGAACTGGATCTATGAAGTTCACAGACTGATCCAATTTATAGGTGCGTATATATCGTACACACTGAGGTGGGGAAAAATTTATTTTCATGATATACATGAAATAAAATAAAATGAAAATTAAAAAATTAGAAATAATTAATTCTTGGTAGGTTGACAGTGTGTATAAGGAAAGAACACTATACGCAATCATATCTAGATCTGCTTTTATAATAACCAGTCTAAACCAGAAATATTTATACAATAAAAATAATCAGAGTAAACCTGAAATATGACCAGTCTAAACTCAAAATATTTATGAAACAACCAGTCTAAACCTGAAATATAACCAGTCTAAACCCAAAATATTTATAAAATAATCAGTTTAAACCAGAAATATTTATAAAATACAGTAGTAGCCTCCTGAGTATGTGCACTCTGGAACCCATCACCTGGAGGAAGAGGCATGGACTGGAATAAATTAATCCATTCTTTTATTCATTCCTGAAATGACTTGACCCAAAGTGACCTATGGGCTATTAAGCTATTGGCCATGAGAGTTCAAAATAACAAAACAGGCTGGCAGATTTTCTGTCCATGCTTCCTGTATCATTAACTAAAAACTGATCATAAAAATTAATTGAAAGCAGGCAATATACCTGGAATTTTTTTAGCCTTTCATGAAAAGAAGACAAACTAATGCAATATTCAGAAGACAGATAATTAATCAAAACCTTTTTTGTGCCTTTTTCAATAAAGAGCTTTAATTTGCATTGCTCCCTCCCTGTAGATAATTATTTAGGGCACATTTACCCAGCAGCAAGGGGGTTAATTAAGCCCTCAAGTGCGATCATTTCACTGTCCACAGGTACTAAGTCAGGGAGCGATTTTCTCTCTTGTCATTTTATCTTTAAATTTAGGATAAAAGTAAGAGCATAGAAGTATATTGTTTGTACAGCTCTTGAGTGCCACAGGACAGATTGATGTATTGATGTATTACATGAAACCTGATAGGGGTTTTTATTAAGCTTAAACAGGAAACCAATCCACAAATGACAGTATGCTGGTCAACTGTGGATATAATATCTGTCCAGAAACACAATATCACTGCATGGGAAAAATGTTCAATCAACAAATTTCGAAAACAAAACAAATATCAACCTCTCTGATGAAAATCTAAGCCTTCTACTCCTTAGGTCTCACTGGATAGTTTCATATTTTAACACACACACACACTTTTTTGGTAGAAGATATGAGACTGATTATCCTAAGCATAGCATTTATAAATTCACACTGAAGCTAAATCTCTAATGTGGTTTACATTTACTAGGCTTGAAAATAAGTTGGCTTTTTTGGTGACTGCCTGTCATAGACTAGCGCTGGAGATCAAATGCGTAACTTAGATTGCAAATGAACAGCCAGCATGGCTTATGTAATTACATATGTTCGCTACATTGGTAAATATCCAAAATCAACATGGCTCTGGGGGATGAAAAGTATGCTAATTTGTTATAGTATGCAATTTGGGGCGGTCCATTTAGTACGTACGCATGGGAGAGTTAACCCAAATGCATAAGCTTACATATGGGGGGAGGGTCTACTGATAATGTACATATGCACAGGAAATGGGGCAGGTCAAACCTCAATAATAATTTGTCTAATACGTAACCTGTTCGACTGAACCTCAGTTGGCGTTTGAATTTTAGCAGACACTAGACAAACTTTTTAAAGTTACGCAGCTTATTTCTTTGATGCAGCCAGATATTCAACGTCGGTGGACTGCTTTATTTAAAAAATGTTAATATTATTAATCCTTGATCGTTACTGCGTGGATTGTTATAGAATTGTGGGGGGGGCATCAAGAATACGTACGCAGATGGGAAATTGTAAAAAAAAGTATGCATGTGTACGGGGGGGGGGGAGGGGAGAGAGGTCAAGCTTTGCAAGATTTTTGTGTACGTACCAAATTGATTGCCCCTAAGGCACATAATGATTCTTTTTGCCACCTTGTCATCAGAAAATATTCAAAATAGCTTTTTGCTGTTAAAAATGAATGTAAAAAAGGGGGGTGGCAGTGTCGGTTTAATAAAAGGTCACAAGTTGTATAAGAAATAAACCTGAATACCTGTCAGAATCCTACAAGCTTTCTACAAAAATCTTTAGTATTTTATTTGTATCTTTCATGTAAAATTATTCTCAATTTTCTGTTAATGTCCTTGCCGGATGAAACATCACCCCCAAAAAACCTGTCCAGTGAGATCTTAGAAGTAGAGGAAAATTATTTTATTGAACCATCTCAATTTGTGAAACACTTTGCTTATTGCAACTGTACTCAGCAAATACACTAAACAATCATTTACTGCTGGCATGTGCCAACAGGCCTGATATAGCTTGTAGGTATATCCAATTCGTTACCTCACTTGGTGTGGATTTAAAAATTGTGTACCTGGCCTGTGCCTTGGAGGAAGTTGCACATGCTTGATTTACATCAACCAAATTGAAACCTGTGAATTAAAAATCTACAGTGGTCAAGTCAAAGTTTATCCAATATGTATTATAATTTTTAATTTTTAACTGAAGTGCCAACTCAGGTACTAATGGTGATATCCAGGCCTCATTTTGTAAACTGTATGTTAATTAATCCTACCCCAATCATATCTCAAATGTATGCTGATTGCAGCACTTCAGTCCACCTAGAATATTTACAAAACATGGGTTGACCAAGACAATTGTTTCACTTCTGTCAATCCTAAAGTCAATAGAAATAGCTGTGGAAGACTGAACAGTGTTACATATATCTGATTTAATTCATATTTTAATTTAATTGTTTGTCAGTTAAAAAAAATTTAATTCTATTATATGC
The DNA here is from genome assembly GCA_028554795.2 of Sinohyriopsis cumingii. NCBI lineage: Eukaryota > Metazoa > Mollusca > Bivalvia > Unionida > Unionidae > Sinohyriopsis > Sinohyriopsis cumingii. The sequence continues at coordinate 97,294,327 of CM068830.1, forward strand.
TATTATAATGTTAATTTTTTCACAGTAGATATTTTTCCAGAAAATCAGTTGACCGGAGTCATTCTTTCGTAAACACCAGGTGTTGATCTAAATCCCAACCTTGTTTCAGAATTTGTAGCAACCTTCATAAACAAGTTCTATTTTATTTTAAAATGATTGGTTTTCGTCAGGGTCATTTTTGGTGTACATGACATAAACACAATCACATGAAACCCCCTTTCGATTTCACAATTCCAGTTTATCAATTACTGCACATTTGTTAGTTTTAATAGAGATGCGTAGTGAGAGATTTCTCCGTTTTGGGCTTTTTAAACTGATGTCAAGTTATTTTGTTGTAGCCAGATTTTGAGTTATAATTTTCTTCAGTTCAGTTGTATTTCAAAAAGATTAATTCATTTTTCTCTGGAAATATTCTGAAGAGTGATCAAAGAAATTTTGGAAAGGCATTGCTTACAAATTGAATTTGGATTTCCAACACTAGAGTGTCATTATTTGTATTTCTACAAGGAAGTGTAAAAGACAACACAGTACAGACTACAGCATACGCCATCGTCATCCATTTGGATTTTCCATCAGGATTCAAACTTCAAATTATTAGAACATTTATTACTAGGACTTTTGCAATTTAATTCATTGATTATTCTTAGATTATTTTTGGATTTGATTCTTGAAACCACAAGTTCTTCTCCTTTTTTCATTTTTACAGAATTTTTCCAGGGAAATAAATTATTTGTTAAATTTTAAAAAGCTTGTTGTTTTCACTCTTTCTGTGTAACTGTTTCTTTGAGCCTAAACACGTAACAACAGATTGTAGATACCTTTTGTTAAAAAATTTCCCATGAAAACATTGTGTGATGTATCTGTAAATTACTGCACCAAAATATTGTTATCTCATGGAAATGACTGACATGGTCTGAATGATCAAGGCCTGAGACTTTTCTAAAATTCAAAAATATAAAGTCTTATATTTAAGCTTTAGCAAATACCCATTTTGACATCTAGTATCCCGAGTCAGGAAAAAGTTTTAGCAAATTTGCAAACATTCTGATGTCAAACAATCTAAACTGGAATGTGTGTGTGTGTTTGATTTGGATTTTTAATAACGTTGCTTTAACAATTTTTCAGACATACAGTAAAACCTGTCTTGAAAGACCACTGCTATGTGAGACCACCTGTCTTGAGAGACCACATTTTCAGTGCACAAATTTATTCATTATATAGCATTGTGACCTGTTATGAGACCACCTGTCTTGTGAGACCATATTTTTTTGGCAAAAGAGGTGGTCTTACAAAAGAGGTTTTACTGTATCACTACAATGTCTGCAGTTTTACAGTTTATAGTGATGTCTCGCACTGGGGCATCATGCCGCAGACACGTAGCACGATGTCCCAGCCAGTCACATTATCCTGACACCAGGCCGACCAGGCCTAACACTAACCTCTTAATGCTGAGCGCCAAGCGAGGCGGCTGTTAGTACCATTTTTGTAAGTCTTTGGCATGACTCAGCTGGGGATCGAACCCATGACCTCCCGCATCCGAAGCAGACACTCTAACCACTAGGCCACCGGAGCGGTGAAAAAAAACCACACTGATAATAAGTGACATGTGAATATGGACATAATAAACAACATTTTGTAAGAACATCTCCAAATATTTACATTGTGAATATGCAATACAAAAACTGTGAGACAACAAAGTGGAAGGTTTGAGAATTTACGTTAAAGTAGTACTTGTCAAGTCAAGCAGGTTCCACTTGAATTAGTTATAATTAAATGCATTTACATTTGTACTTTCTCTATTTTCCTTAAGGATTCTGTAACGAACCGAAGGCAGAATTTTGCAGAATCAAAGCATGTGGGCTGGACGTCTTACTAGGAGTTACATAATTTTGGATTTCTAAATTGGTTTCAAAGGTATTTAATCTTTGTGCAAACGGGGCTTCTGCCAAAGGGGATATTCAGGCCGGATACCCCGTAGCACACCAAGATGGTGTGAAGAAAACTGGACCCTGGCAGAAAGAACATCAAACAGTAGGTGTGTCGACTAATTAGGGATGAGAGAAGCTAGATCTTCCGCTGGGATGGGCCAATACTTTAGGTGGGAAAATGCTTCATTCTTATTCGTAAACACGCACAGACCCATCAGTGAGCTGCAAATTCTCGGGGGAGAGTGATGTATTGTCTAGTAAAGCAGGAAGCTTATGTTGAGGAGGGAATTTTAGCTAAAAGCCACTCCGAGACTTAACTCGTAAAAAGAAGGGAACTGAACTGGGTAAACAAGCTTCTCAAAGGTAAAACGGTTTCATGGCCAAGTCTTTGTGACTGATTTGAGTAGATAGTTGAATATATTAGAATACTGAATCCTCACGTATAGTTGCATTTATTAGAATATTTAATCACATCATATTGTTGAATTTAGATTGAGCACTATGCGTAATTAGAGTTGGATTTATGTGCATATGTATTTATATGCATAATTCTGTAATTCTTAGGACGCATGCAACAGGAATGATTACATAATAACGATGGGTAGATACAGTGTGAGTGTGTTACAAATATTCATTGAGTAATGCTATTCGTGCGTAGAGCGCAAGGCATGAATCCGATATGTGGAAATTGATATGTACATAGGGCCTGGTAAAATTGTTCTCCCATTAGTCTGATGGAAGGTCCATGAAAGAGTGGTTAATTTCAAAGAGTAGAGTAGAGAGACAAAGGTGTACGTCCCTTATATTTCTTCAGGAAGCTCCCAGGGTGCCGTGAGAGTCAGTGCCGAGATATTCCAGGGTGTACGAAGTGACGACACCAAGAGAATAAAAAGGAAGCCATGGAGACTTCCAGTGTGTACACATAAGGCATAGTGTATAGAAGGAGGAAAAGGAAGGAAGGAAGGAGGAAAGAAGAGAAATTAGACGAGTACTTGGGAAAACTCGCTGAACAGAGACTCTCTCATAATAGGACAGTAATTTCTATATGACGAAGTAAAGAGTAAAGGGCATTTGGTCAACCCGGCCATTATTGTATTATGATATATTGAGCTGAAGATTTATGTCCATGAAATTCTTGCATTCGTATATTTGATAAAATTGTTATTTATCCAACCTTGAGTTGTTATATGTATTTAGAGAGTCGGAACTACTGACTGGGGGCTTGTGAGTCATTAAATTTAAATGCACACCTTCTGCAGTATTATTTGTAATAACGTAGTGGATCAGTATTATTTATAATACAGTAGTGGGGTTGTGACAGATTTCATTCCAAATTACTAACCCAGAATATTCAAAACTTTTCTTAAAGAGTTCTTTATTTGGTTTTGGAATGGAAATATGGTTAGCTGAAATTGATCTTGCCTTTGGTATTTTTTGTGGATAAAGTAGTTCCTTGAGTTATAATGGATATATTTGTTTGAAATTTTGTGCTCAAGTCAAGGCTTTCAAAAAAAATATTTACTTGCTGATAATACTTTAATGTAATTCATAGCATTTGGGATGTTTACAGCATTATCTAAGATGAGTCTGCAAGCTTTTTTAGAAAGTTGAATAATTTTCAAGTATTCTTGTCAGAAGTTTTTGCCCAGATTACATTACAGTAGTCTAAGTATGGTTTTATATAGCTTTTTATCTATTTAGTAGATTTAATGTAGTACAAAGCTTAATCACCATATTGGTAAACTGAACCAATATTTCAGTACTTTGGTTTGTGATTTTCACGGATGCAGAAAAAAGCCACTGCATCCAAACAAAATCATTTGTACATTTATCATTGTCACTGTCAGGAACATGGTGACCTGTCAGCTGCCTCCTCCATTTTCAACCCATGTACACTGTATCACTGTTACACATTATACAGCTGGTTAGTTGGCCTTACATACTAAATCCAAATCCAAATCAATGTGTTTTAAATTATTATTATTATTATTTGTATTTGCAACTATGTACATGTACTCTGTATGTAAATATGCAGAGAGCCACAAGGATTAGTTGCATGCAACTGTGTCACCCTCTTTAAATAAAGTCTATTAACCTTAATTTCAGGTATGAATTTACTTGCTTATTAATAGATACTCACTCGGATGCCAAATTGATTGTTACGTCTTGCTATTTATGCTGGTGGGATGTGCAAACACGGAAACAAACATAAACACAAAAAAAGAAATATAATAAAACTGTCTGCGATGCATTTTAATACTGAGAGAGAGAGAGAGAGAGAGGACAGCTTAAACTGTTTACAGCCAGCTAGATGTCACACTAACGTCAGCTAACCAGCTACCTGCGCCTAGATAGAAAACAGATCAAAAAATTCTCCACCCTAAACTCCTCCCTAAGGCACCAAATGCCAACGCTGAAAGCGTGTAAACTTAGCTCAATAGCTTGAAAAACTTATATAATTCTGAACACGTTTGCTACCCAACGTCTGGGCCATTTGCTGTATTTAAAAAAAAACAAACAATAAACATAATTTTAAATATTCACTTTCCCAATGTCCCAAGAATTCAAACCTCCAGATATGGCAAAACATATTTAAGATATGCAGTAGGCCAAAAAGTAGGTCTCCACTTTTTTTTCCGACAGCGGAGACCAACGTTGTCGGGCAGTAGACCATACTTGAGTTTTACGCCGTGTTAACCTCACATCAGTTCTGACGTACCGGACGGTCGTTAGTAATTAATAAGTTTATTTCGACTGACCTTGGTATGCGGATAGAAACTAAAATCCCTTTTCTTTTTACCTATGGCGTCAAATCCTTCAGAACACTCACTTTTTAGTAATAATCACTGTCAGAACAGAACACCTGTCAGAGAGGAAAAAAAGAGGAGACCTACTTGTGTGAGTCTAGGTATGCCATTCCATGGAATGAGCTGACCAACGATTTTCAGTAGGGATGTAATGGTTCTTTAACCTTGGAATGGTAAAGACTATATATGTAGCATTGTATCGGCAAGTAATAGCCCCATCCCCAGCCCCACTACGTTGATAACTGATAGGCCCCTATATATCGTAGTTTGTTTTACTCTTTGTATTTTATACTGTCCAACTGTCAGGCGCTCTGCTATCTATTTACTATTACCTCCCCTTTCTTGCTTTTTAATGTCATATATGCCCAATTTGCATCCAGTCATGGTTTTACTCATGAATTTAACGGGGGGGGGGGGGGGTAATTATTCTACTCCTTAGCATCCTAAGGTCATAACCTGTGATTTATTTTACTCAAATGAACACTAAATTCACTCTGAAATCATCGCTTTTTAAAGTGTTTTGCTTAATTACAGATTACATCTCAAAGTTATATTTCAATTTATTTGCCTCATTTTATGTATCTGTTATAATGTTTCAATGTCTTGACAATCAATTGTCTGTATTGTCCGTTATATGTATTGTCTGTTACATTATCACTATAGCACTGCTGTTGTTTTAATCATGTCGACTATAAACAAATCTTGTCAAAGCTTTATCTCAAATTTATTATATCATTTACCACGTTGAACTTCTATTCATTTATCCCTCTATAAGAGAAGTTAGCCGACCACAAAGTATACGCCAATACCATGCAGACAAGACATCTGAAAAGAGGTGAGGGTAAACATTATTAGACAGACCTAGTTTTTAAATTAAACTGGCATTTTAACAATACTAAAATACGCCTTTTTGGAAAGAAAGAACGAGGATGGATAATGTATCGGTAAAAAGTTTTCACTCAATGTATGAAGTTAATTAGATACCTACCACACGTTTCTGTTTTGCACAATGATAAATCCGTTCACATGCATCCACGACATGAATGTTTAAATTCAGAAAGGAAACTTCACGTCTGTAAGAACGAGTTAACAGTCCGAATATGTGCAATTTAAGTTGGTGTAGTCTCTTGAAATACTAACCAAGGCCTGATGCACTCGTCACACAACCTTTAGGCTCTAAATGTGATCTCTACGTATGAAAACTTCTTTCACAATCAAAATGACAGAAATCATGGTGTGTCTTAGCAACTTGGTAAAGTTTAAGAGATCGTCAGTACCACATCTTGTCTTAACACTTCAGCTGAATTAACTGACCCAGTTGGAACCTATAACTCTGCCCACTGTTCATCTGGACATGGCCTGGCTGCAGAAGTCAAAACCAAGTCAATGAATGATCAGTCTTAAAGAGCAAAACCCGGTCTGCTTGGGTGAGTCTATTTTCAAGTTAGGGGGACAATTACAAAGGCACGATGTACTTGTCAGTGAAAGAAAGCCATTAAATCAGGCTGTTAAATACATCATTTGATGTGCAATTTGGAATTTGATTGAAAGAAACATTTACTGCAGGCTGAATGACTTTAAAGTCGGCCTTGTCAGAGACATAAAGACTGGCATTTGAGATCTTACATTATTGTAGTAGTGGTGTTTAAAAAAAAACTATACAGGCCTTCAATAACTTTACAGACAGTGCTCAAGGTAAATCTCTATGGTCAAAGGCACTCGAAAGATAATTGAGTAGACATCGTTTATAAAAAAGATACACAATTTAATTGATATAGATACACAATTTAATTGATCTTGATAAAGGTGTCACTAATGCGGCTAGGAGAAAATGTGAATGTCAAATGAAAAAGGTCAACCACCATTCTCAATATATTGACTGACATTTTCATCAGAAACAAAACATCATAAATGCACGAATCTTTTCACAAAAAGACCCCATCACATAGGAAAGTTTCTTTGGCGACGGAAAATTAAATTATCAGGCGACAAAGGTATAGTGAAGGACAGACCAGTAAGTTGTTCTCTGCCTTTTCTTTCTTTCTTTCTTCTGATAGTTGATGGCAGATGCGAGTTATGTCATATAAACAATTAAAACAGAGAACAACAACTTTTTGATGTGGATTTTAATCAAGCTATAAATGTACCTAGGATATGGCCAGGGATGTTATTTTGGGGGAGGTAGTTGGGGGGAACAAATGCCACCACCCCCCCTCGAATTTGCATGTGGTTTAACATTGCTGTAGCCCGTAAACGAAATTAACAAGCCCATCAAGCTCCCCCCCCCAATCAAGTTTCCCACCCCCACCCCTGAAAAAAGTTGAAATGTCGTCCCTGGCATGAGTGTAGACTCCAGACAAATAAAGCATTTCCATCTGCCACCTTTTTATGATGGCCTTTATTGCCATCTCTTGTGTTCAGTTATAGTATTATGGTTACATAACATGACTTCCATATAAAAAGGCAATTAATGTATAGTGGAAAAGTGCCCTTGGAATCCAAACAGAAAAAGAGATAGCCATCACAATGGCCAACTTCCTGTTCATTTAAGATTTTTTTTAATTTCCTCATGTATCTGTAGTTTATACTGAGCATTATTGTCTCTAAGTCACAAGTATTACTAATTAAAATATGGAAGAATAATCAACAACAACAATAACAACAACCAATGAATGGAAAAGTAAACATGACTCCCAAGTGAACCAGGCATAGCTTGATCCCAAATGACAGTAGTTATCTAAGAAATCCGAGTCAGCAAAATGCTTTCTACAGAAATTTGTTTAAATGCTATTGGTAGTATGTGTTATGAAAGCAACTTTTGTTTAATTTCTCTAGTTATTTTAAGTTTTTGGTATCTCATCCATGTTTGATGGCACATCGGCATTGGTTGTCAATTATCCAATACTGAAAGACATGAACACCATGATGCATTCAGTCAGTGTTGGTCCAATTATGCTAAGCAGTTTTGTTTATTGTTTTACAGGTACAGTTATATATATATATATATATATATATATATATATATATATATATATATATTATTTTTTGCAATGGTGCCTATATTCTACTGCAAACATCTGTCAAAATGTGATAGGTCTTGCTAAAATGCTTCCATCAAATGTGGTCAAATTCTGTGCAGATTTTTAAGGAGATGCTACTTACGTGTTTTTAGTTTTTTTTTAAATTAAGTATTGATGGCAGATAGGCTTCATTTTGAACAAACTTAAAGGTCTTTATTGGATGCTAAGACCATAGGATTCATTTTGAACAAACTTAAAGGTCTTTATTGGATGTTAAGACCATAGGCTTCATTTTGAACAAACTTAAAGGTCTTTATTGGACGTTAAGACCATAGGATTCATTTTGAACAAACTTAAAGGTCTTTATTGGATGTTAAGACCATAGGATTCATTTTGAACAAACTTAAAGGTCTTTATTGGATGTTAAGACCATAGGATTCATTTTGAACAAACTTAAAGGTCTTTATTGGATGTTAAGACCATAGGCTTCATTTTGAACAAACTTAAAGGTCTTTATTGGATGTTAAGACCATAGGATTCATTTTGAACAAACTTAAAGGTCTTTATTGGATGTTAAGAGCATAGGCTTCATTTTGAACAAGCTTAAAGGTCTTTATTGGATGCTAAGACCATAGGCTTCATTTGGAACAAACTTAAAGGTCTTTATTGGATGCTAAGACCATTGGTTTCATTTGGAACAAACTTAAAGGTCTTTATTGAATGTTAAAACCATAGGCTTCATTTGGAACTACTTAAAGGTCTTTATTGGCTGTTAAAACTAGGTCTCAAGTAGTGACCAAAAAAGTGACTAGGATCACTTTTTGGACAGAGAAGTTGCCTTTCTAATGCGTATCAATAATTTTCATTTTGCCTTCTACTGTACTTTGAAATGAATTTTTCATATATAAAAAAACCAGCTTTTGCATTAGGCACTCATGCAATATAGTCCCTACCATACTGCTCTTTAATATATGGTCCCAGAAGCATATCATCTAGGCACAGGAGTGAACACTCACATTGAGTCTTGGCATATCCCATTCAGAGATGCAACCCTTTTGACACTCTGACAGGACCTATATCTGGTCTCATTGATAAACTGAGGGGAGGTGGGATGAATGAAATCCCCAGATAAACACATTACATAAATAAGCATCCTCTGCTATGCATAGTTTGTTTTATGTGGCAAGGCAGCCTGAAACACTAAACCTTAATTACCTCCTAAAGGCAAAGTGTTGAAAAACTGAAAATAGTGAGCCATTTATAACATGATACAGCGGGTACCTTTACTAAGACTTGGGGGATTGGAAACTTCCTACCTAGCCCACCAAAATATCACTTGTTTCTACCCAGCCCACTAAAATATCATTTGTTCCTACCTAGCCCACCAAAATATCACTTGTTCCTACCCAGCCCACTAAATTATCACTTGTTCCTACCTATCCCACCAAAATATAACTTGTTCCTACCTAGCCCACCAAATATCACTTGTTCCTACATAGCCCACCAAAATATCACTTGTTCATACCTAGCCCACCAAAATATAACTTGTTTCTACCTAGCCCACCAAATATCAATTGTTCCTACATAGCCCACCAAAATATCACTTGTTCCTACCCAGCCCACCAAAATATCACTTGTTCCTACCTAGCCCACCAAATATCATTTGTTCCTACCTAGCCCACCGAGTATCACTTGTTTCTACCTAGCCCACTAAATATCACTTGTTCCTGCCAAGCCCACCAAATATCACTTGTTCCTACCTAGCCCACCAATTATCACTTGTTCCAACCTAGCCCACCAAATATCACTTGTTCCTTATTGTTATGCAAACAAGGTTTCAGCAGAGTACTCAAATAAAATTTACATTTATATACACTCAGTACTTCAAAAAAATGCATTGCTATTAATTTTAACTCCATATTGGATTTAACTGACTCCATTTTATACTTTCTAACTGAAATGGAAGGTTAACTTATGAATAGCAATATTACATATTTTAAGTGACATCGTCATTTGGTGGTGTCATCATTTCATTGATATCATCATTTCAAAGACATCATCTTTGTCATTATCTATCATGAAACTACACAAAATGTCAGAATGGAGGAATGATAGTACCTTTTCTTGTTGCTGTTGTTATAATATCATTTTTCAGCATCTGATTGGCTATACAAGGCAGCCAGTACATATGGTGAAGGAAGAACCCAGGCTGAACTACCATCCCATGGGAAGCTACTGACAAGCTTTCTCACAGACCCATGATGGCCAAGCCTGAGACTCGAACCCATGTTGACAGTGATGAAGTGTCAGTGATCTGCGAAGGCAAATGCCTTGGACCACTCAGCCTATTTCTTCTGTTACTGATACCAGCAAATGTAGCAAGTTTTTTTCCAAAAGAACACAGTTGCAACTAAATTCTAATTTCCATCAGTCAGTAGTTCTTACTGGGGCTGTCCTGGGCTTTTTCTCCACCAGGTATGCTAGCTGCCATGTATAGCCTCTCTCTTGTGCTGAAACAATGGCATTAAACCCGAAACAATAACAACAAATTTTACCTGCCATCTTGGTAAGCACAGCTACATTAATGGCCATAAGGTAAATTAACCCTTACAGTGTATTTGACCTTACTGATCAACAGATCACTAAGAACATCATTTGAATATTGAAATTGGAACAGGTGACATCTGGATAACTTTGACCTGTCAAACAGGTCAGCAAAATGGGGTGTTTAGCCAGAAGGCAATAAACCCCTACTTCCCTTTGTTCTTACTCATTAACTGACCAAGCGACCACTGGGAAGACCATTCAACATAAAAATGGAACATGTGATATCTGGCAGCTTTCTGGAGTTTTTAATACCCCTGTATGTACTGTCCCAGAGCAACAACCAGATCAGCTGGTTCCAACAAGCACACAAACCCCTGCTGTGTGAAGAAGACCTTAATACAGAATTTAATACATCACTACAAGTATACTTAAAAATCCTACAATTTTTGGTTCTTCATTAATTTTTTATATACAGCAATTGTGCTTATTTCTTCTCAAGATAGATAGTGCAATGAAAATCTTAATCTTTCTACATCACTATTATGAATAAATTATTGTCCCATAAAGATTCACCCATTCAAAGGATTTGTAATTCTATGTATTCACTAATGGAATGAAAAAATGCAGAATTGCCAGTGTGGATTTTACAAAAAAATTCCTGGTATTGACCACAGTGTGTGCATTTGTGTGTGTCAAAATTTCCTGATACTGACCAGAGTGTGTGTGTCAAAATTTCCTGATATTGACCAGAGTGTGTGTGTCAAAATAAAATTTAACTGACTTCTCACACACTTTTCCCATTTTTATATGGAAAAGTTTTCTTGAGAATAATTTTTGAAAAAAATAAAAATATTGAGTAATGGTGGCCATATTGAAAGGCCTTTGAGGTGGGTGTATGTACTTTCTGTTAAATTTGATCAAATTTATTAGAGCAGTTTTTGTAATTTCACATCTTTTGCAACAACAGACATATTTAAAGGTAAATCAGCATTTTTTGTACAAATCTGAATGTCCATTTTTATAACGGATTGTTTTTGTTAACAGGTCAGACTCTGAATAGTAGTTTTTAAGAATATGTTTATAAATGTTTTTCTACTGGCAGCCATATTTCATGGTAGATTGACACAATTTGTATCATCAAACAGCCTTCATGCCAGGTCATCTCTGTAAAATTTGCTTGAAATATGTCTGGCAGCTTTTAGAAGAAGCTGAAAATGGCCACTGTCAATGACTGTACAATGTATGATGCTTGACACAACAAAAAAGGACCATGGACCATTCTGGATCAGATTCTCGTAAAGGAAATGAAACCAAGCTAGGCAGTTTGTCAAAGAAACCATAGAGCAATACAAAATAATAATAATTAAAATTGTCAAGGTACCACCATTTGCACGAACTTGAAAAAAGAGAATCAATGATACAATATACAGAATGCTGAAGTGGTTTACATATGCCAACAGACAGCTACCAAAACTGACTTCCAGCACCTGCTTATTTGTCATCTTTGTCTGATCATTTTTAATACATGTTCTTATCTGTGAATGTACAGTCATGATGTGCAGTAACTATTTATGAACCTGGCATTGTGTTTTATATTCCATAATCTTTAACTGTGTGTTTCTTATATTTTCCCATGAGTTCATACCAATGAACATGTGTATGTTATCTTTAGTAATTTTAACATGACGTCAATGATGATGATGATAACTGTTACTCTTCTTCTTCTTCTTCTTATTATTATTATTATTATTATTATTATCAGGTAGCTTGGTACGGTACAGACAACAAGATCAATATACAACCATTACAAAAAGGTACATACCTATCAATATAAAGTCAGTCATTACTTTTCTTTATTTCACTTCTTACTGTATTTCACTTCTTACTGCAATATTGGTAATCGAGATGCTGTTCTCAGAGCAGTCGAGTTCATGAATTATTAATCTCACCATGATAAGAACAAAACAAAATTATGAGTAATAATTTGAGAACAAGACCAGCTGTTCTTGGACTTACTGGTAGTTCTTAATTGAAACCAACTGAACTGTTACCCTTTATTTATCATTACATCTTATTTGGGTTTTTTTGTTTTTCTTCTTTTTTTTCTTCTGGTGTTTTTCATGTTTGATTAAATTGTATCACTATTATTTGTAAGGGGAAGGACTTATCTAATGTGATGAGAACTTGTAGCCCAACCCCTTTTTAATTTAGCAAACAAAATATGTTTAAACCAAATTAAACATGAAAAATACCACAAATAAAGTTTAAAGAAATGACTCCATTAAAATGCTGTTACTTATCTCGATAAGCAGTACCTCAGCATGACATAGCAACAATCCAATGATTTCATAGCTCCTTTTTCAAAGATGGAATGTACTGGAAGCTTACGATTTTATGGATTATAGTGTGTTTTCAAAATGGAAAACAATATTCATCAAAGTTTTGCTCTTAGAAGTGTTCACCGGTAACCATCAATGATGCAATTGTTATTACATTGCCTAGCTTATCCTCGTTATCAACCTGATGACCTGGGGTCACACCAATACATGAATACATTTATGGACTGGTCTATACATGTACAATGAATTCACCTAATATTACGTCCAAGTGAGCTAAAATTCATGAACAGAGGCAGCTTCAGTGGCTTATCTACTTTTAAAAATATTTTTTTAATTCGTCTGCACCTTCTGCTTGAAATTTGTGCATGAACATGACTTTTTCTTTTAATGTGGTGTGTATGTATATATCACAGATTAATTTTATTACCGACACAAATGCCTTAGAGGTAACATCATCAAAATCATTTATCTACATATATATGTAGTCAACTAAAAATCTGGCTTTCAAACTGGTTCTGGTTTCTTTATTTTTTTTTACATGTATGACCCTCTAACGCTATACCTACATGTACTTTAATTTGTCCTCCATTTAATCTACATTAAGGTGAAAAAAGAGTTACCGTATTTCATCTAATATTTGTCACAATGACAGTGGTCAAGTCTTGTTGAAGCAAGGTCAACATTTTGTATCTCATTTTATTTCTTTTCTTGTTGAGCTAGCATTCAAGGTGTTACATTAAAGTATGAACGATCATGGGAGGATCTCTATTCTCGTATCATTGATTATTCACAGGTAAAGTTTTCAGGTGATAAAAACTAATTGCCTGGCTTAGAAAAGGTCCAACCACAGCTGTCATCTTTTGGGGCATTCTGTGCTGATTTTGCCTATCCAGCAAATAAACTGGGCAATGATTACAGCCACAGTAGATAGTTGGGTAGGCCATATGTCCTGGCATTGATCCAAATATCATCATAACTAGGAAACAAATTTCTCTAATGAATGTTTGGCTCCTCAATGACAAAAAAATAATTATTCTACATGTTATGATCAATTAACTCCACTTTTTTCCAAAAGCTAATGTTAACATTACAAGTGATATTCTGCATGTGGCAAAAGTGTCTACCTTGTTAACACATATAAATTTCACTTATGTAATAGTAATTATACATTACCTGTAATATCAAACTATGACAACACACAGCTGTCCTAATAATTTCAGTTTGGTTACAGGTAGCCTCCTGGGGGATGGACTGTGGGGTTACTTAATACAAATAACAAATAGTCCAGATTTTCCAACAATGGAGCAAGTTGGGCAACTGTCAGATCCTTTTTTGATTGACTGTGATCTTTACCCTAATGCCAGTCACCTCTGACCCAGACAACAAATGGTTACTAAGGAACAAGGAAATGGCATTTTTCATCCCTTTTTTAAATGACCCTGATGTTTTGTGAAACAAGTGTGCCCTATAAGAAACATTTAAATCACTCTCTTTCTCATGGCATGGCATGCACCACAACTTCTGACAGATTATGTTCCATGCATAATAGCAGAGTACCCATATCACCTCTACTCACTTATAAGTTGTATCCAACTGCAAATATAAAAGATCCAGATTTCGCTGTTGCATAATACACCTGCGAGATTGGGGTATGTTTTGTTTGGTCTACTAATCTTTGTAATAAACTGCATGAAACCAGAGGAGCTGCAGGCACATTATGTGATGGAACTTCTTGGAATATATATATATATATATATATATATATATATATATATATATATATATATCTTGGACAGGTACATCCCTCGCTCTTTACTTCAATAACCAAATAAGGAACTAGAGCTATACATAATGAAAATTCATAATGTCTTAGTTTAAATTATATTTATCTCAGGAAAGTTATCAAATGCATGTAAAAAGATTTGCATTAGCTTATTATAGCTCTCCAACAATAACAATAACATCATCGATCTGGATGCTGTTAGAAGTGGTTACAGACAGTTAGTACAAACAAGAAACATGCGTGTAAAAGTATAAATATATATGAAACAGTACGTGTAATAACATTTGTGTCCTGAAAGGAAACGAGGACAAAGATGAAGCCAAAATGGCAATGATTTTATGGACTATTGAGTTCTTTTAGCAGCCATTCTAATGAAATTTTGCACAGATGACAAAATTTCCATCTTAATTTCTATAGAGTATATAGAGTTACCAAATGATAAAAACTTCCGTTGTGAGAGTGAAACCGAGTGTGTTTCAGATGTGATCTCTGAAATGATGACATTTTGGACAGTATGAAGAAACTTTTTGTCATCTCTATTTGACATCACAGGAGCAAATACTTTTTATTAGATGCACGATTTAAAGAGAATTTAAACTACAACATTTTATTCTTAACCTAGCCTGTGACATTCAATTACCAACATAACAGAAGTGATTTCTTTTTCTGGATTCAATTAGACTTTCAAATTATGTAATGACAGAATATTTCTTACTTCTACAAGTAATGAGTTCCATGTCTTAATTGCAGAGGGTAACACAATAATGCTGTACACAGTGGAGATTAAAATACATTGATTCATCATGTCAAATTGATTTTATGTTCTACACCTAAAAGTCAAATCACATTTCAAATATATACAGGAGTTGGCCCATTATTAACTTTAATAAAAGATCAGTTTACGCTTCTATTAATGAGTTAATGCTTTCCCACTTAGTTTACTGTCAAGTTGTACAGAAAACACTTTCGTTTTTTGTTTACTATTCTGATTGCCTTCATATTTATCTTTTCTATAATGGCTTCATGGACCTATTCAATCTTTTAGTCTAGTGACAGTACCTTTTTTAAAAATTAAATGAAAGATTCCATGAAATGGCTTTATTTTGAAAAGAGTCAACTTTTCTTATAATATTTGTGACTAGTTAATTTCTTGCAGTCATGCATGCACTAAAATATATGTTAATTCCAAGTTTTAAAATAATAATAACAGATGCACGTTGGTTGTTGTTGTTTTTGTTGTAGGGTTTAACGCCATTTTTCAGCACAAGATAGGCGAAACATGGCAGCCAGTATAAATGGTGGAGGAAGAACCTGGGAAAACCCCAGAAAGAACCACCAACCCAGGAGAACTACTGGCGAGCTTTCTCATGTACCGACATTGACTGAGCCCGAGACTCGAACCCACGCAAACAGAGGTTAGATGGCAGTGATCTGTAACAGTGAGCGCTTTATACCATTCTGCCTGGACTCGGGGCCCCTGATGCATGTTGGTAGTATGGTTGTTATTTCTTAGCCACTAGAAATATTTAAAACAGATTAACTGCAGAAAATTTTAGTCACTGCTGGGGCAGATCCAGGAATATTGTTGGGGGGGTGGGGGCTGTAAACAAGTAAGTAAATTTTTTTTGGGATGGAACCCTTGTTGGGGAATCAAAATGGAAAAGAAAAAACCCAGGTCCTGCATTTAAAACATTTTCAGGCTTAATTTTAACCATCTAACTGGCAAGGAAACAGTAATTGTAGGAAACATTCTGGTTGTTGTACACTCATTTTTTTATGGGAACAGGTGCACACTGGTTCTGACCCCCATGGATCTGCCCCTGTGCTGTATAAAAGCTTAGAATTAATGTAAAAACTAAAATGTATAATTTTCTTGAACCTCTTAAGTTGGTTTATTACTTATTTATCAGAAAACTAGACTGAAAAGCTTCTCAAAGGCCTTAAGTGATCTTGAATGTCAGTATTATTTTGCAATGTATAGTTAAGCACCATGCCCATCAATATGAAAGACAGCATGCATAAATTTAGCACCTGTATTGAATATATATGGAAAATTTAACTAAAACTCGAGGATAATGGCTACCCTATTATTTGTTTATAAGTCGAGTTCAGCTGTAATCAACACAGACCCCAATCTGCCATCACATAATGCACTGGCAGACCAGATTCTATTTTGCCTGTTATACTGATTACTCCAAATAAACTACATAGATCCAGATCTGCCAGCACAGATGAATTTGTATACACTGTTGTTATGGCTCATGGTCTTAAACTAAGTAACAGAATGAAGTGAAGCCAACAATTTATGTAATATCAACAAGCAATTTATTCCTCTACAATTACAAGTGAAAATTCAGAAGAGACTTAAAATGTTGGTGAATTAAATTCCAAATGATCCTAAATTTCTTATCACAAGTGCAAAAAAACAGAATGTTCCAAATGAATTCAAATAGTCTTGTATGTACTTATATAACACAATGATGCAATCCTGAATGTCTTTGAATGAGTTTACAAAATCCAGTGTAATGTATATAAGTCCAAAAGTCACTCAGCACTTTAGTAATTCCAATGAATATTTTAAATAAACAATGCCTCTTGAATTATATCTCACAGACTGATCTAGAATAGATATTAATTATTTATTTATCAAATCCCCATTATGTATATACAAATTTTCACTTTTAAGACCTCTCATATAATAGAATGTGATTTCCAATGGAGAAACCTAGTATAACTGTATCCAAGTCTGACCTTGAACTCTTGCTACATAAACATGTTGCTTACAACTTAGAATCATGGACAAAAGTTAGCTATGTAAAAATTATGTTTACAACTTACTCCCATGGACAAAAGTTAATCACACAATATAATTTAAATATACAAGGCATGTTAAAGTAATAACTACCTAAGTACAACAGAGCTCTAGATATGAATTTGTATACACTGTACAGTAATAACTACAAAGTATAACAGAGCTATAGATATAACTTGTATACACCGTACAGTAATAACTACAAAGTATAACAGAGCTATAGATATAACCTGTATACACTGTACAGTAAAAAATACAAAGTATAACAGAACTCTAGATATGAATTTGCATACACTGTACAGTAATAACTATATAAGTACAACTGAGCTCCAGATATGAATTTGCATATACTGTATAGTAATAATTACTCATTACGACAGAGCTCTAGATATGAATTTGCATATACTGTATAGTAATAACCACCTTAGTATAACAGCTATCAGTATGCCATGAATCTGCTGACTTTACATAAGGAAAAAAAACTAAAAACTGAAATTTGTATGTGTTTAAACTGCTTAAAACAATTAAATATTAAGCATTTAGTCCAAAGCTGCCTTAAGTACAGTGCTTTTCTCGTGCATTTGATCAATATAAACTGTACTAATGGGCCAATTCTGAATGTCCAATGCTCCTTTGAAATGACAAAATTTAGGTGGCCCACTATAGATATAAATACTTCTGAGAGAGGGACAGGTGTAAAGTGAAGTTGTCTGTAACTGCAACATGCACAGTGAAGATAATGTTGGCAAACCTCTGCTGTTTTCATGCACTGTGGCTGAAATTTCTCCACATTTTGTACTTGTAGAAACTGTACATTATCTAAGCACACAGTTGACCAAAATGGCTGCTCCTATGTGCTCAACAATTCAATCTGAATTAGTCCAAAGTACACTAACTTTAGCTGCTGTTAAAATGGGAAAATGATTCTTGCCAGAGTAGGTGATACTAGCTTCTGAAAGTACAATAAATTAATTACAAAATATATAAACAGTAAAAACAAGACATCTGAGGTAAGGCCAAACGGCATACTCTATAACCCAAATTACACCCATCAATCATACACAAAAATAAAGGGAATTAAAAGTTCTTTCAACAATACCTAAGATATACAAGGTCTTTTTAAAATAGCCAAGATAACCATTGAGAAAAACCTGGGAAATTCCTTATAAAAATTAAAACCATTGCAAATTGCAAAATTGTAGAGCACCACCTTAATTACTGTCATAACATTCACTTAAACATAACACAAATAAGTCTGGGTCACTAAGCTGTTTGGCAGATTCTAAAAGACATGATTAACATCTTTATGATTAAGATTCAGTCTGATATATATAATGTTTGTGCTTTATGTTGTCTACAAAATACCCCCACTGAATTTTTAAAAAAATGCAATTAGTTCCATACCAAGAGTAAAATATCCAGTTTATTTTTATCATGTTCTTATCTTGAGCTCTGGCAAACAACAAAAATGAGGCCAGTTATGAAATGTTTCACACTTGGCCTGCAATCCTACTGATCATAGTATATTTGATTAGCAGAAATTGAATGACATACTTTAAAACATTAATACTGTAAGTCAACCTCAGATGTGTACAATATGCATACTTGGACTGCTGTACTTTGTAGCTATTAAAATGTGTTGGTTATTCAAATGTTACAATATGCATACTTGGACTGCAGTACTCTGTGGCTATTAAAATGTGTTGGCTATTAAAATGTGTACAATATGCATACTTGGACTGCAGTACTCTGTGGCTATTAAAATGTGTTGGCTATTCAAATGTGTAGAATATGCATACTTGGACTGCAGTACTCTGTGGCTATTAAAATGTGTTGGCTATTCAAATGTGTACAAGACATGTATTATGACTGCTGTACTCTGTGGCTATTAAAATGTGTTGGGTATTCAAATGTGTACAATACATGTACTAGGACTGCTGTACTCTGTGGCTATTCGAATAATTGGGCTATTGTGCCCTATGGCTACAACAATCACTACTAAAAACCTCCCACTGCAACACTGGACCCCAAATGTAAAGCATTCCCCAACAGCAACCATGTTTGTGTAGCTGCTCCTACTATTATATATACTTGCTTAGAAGTGGATCCAGTTACAAACAGCACAGACCCTGAATGATTATTCCAAAACAAACTGCACAGAATCAGATTTACCAGCATATTAGGTAATGGCAGATCAAGGTCTATGTTACTTGCACATGGAACTGACTTACATATGGGTATATATGGTACATTAAAGAGTACATCTAACCTCTGATATGAGTCCATCCCCACCCCCATTTTAAAACCAGTCTTTATCTCCAGTCCAATCGATGGTTTTAGCTATAAGGTTTTTACTATATTCCAGACAATATTTATTAAAAGGATGCCCACCAAACAGTTACAAGCAAAACATATGTGTATGTGTGTGTGTAATTTGGATTTTGAATGTAGCTTTAAAAATTTTTCAGTCATATCACTATGAAGTCTGCAGCCTGGCAGTTCATAGTGACCTCTAGCACTAGGGCATAATGCTGTATACATGTAGCATGATGTCCCACCCAGTCAAAAAGTGTCAGAAACCATAGCACTCCATGTTTACATGTGTAAATAATGCAGCCGTCTACAAACTGGGCAGTTATGGAGATGACATCACATAATGTCCTGGCAGGTCTGGGTCTAAGCATCTATAATCATAAGTTGACCTGCATATATTCTAGTCAGATAAATCAGACATGGAACCATTCTGTGGTATGGTGATGGTTGGGACCAAAGAACCCCGATCTGCCAGTATGTAAAGAAACAAATGCCATCACAAAGGTATGAAAAGTATGCAAGTCTATGAATAAACTGCAAATTTGGTCAACCTGTGTGTTAGTGATGTAGTATAGTGGTCACACTCACTTTAAGGTGCCTCAGTTTAACATGGCCCTTGTTATAAGTCGGGTATGGTTTGGATTCCATTATATTATATAATAGTATTAACATGTATAATGTACCCCATTTTGAGATGACGTCACCTATAACATTGTGCATTTTATAATGGCTCCTTGAACATCATTATCGTGAGAGAGAATTGTATTTAAATAAGTTTTCAAATTGTCAGCTGGGCAAGAAGGGTTACATAAAACACATTACATGTTGCTATGGTTGATCAAACAGGTGAGTTTTAGATATTTACCCATATCAATCTAGGTAAGAAAAACCTAATCCCCATTGGTAAATCTCAGAGTCATAAAGAAATAAACCTCCCCCTATAGCACATTGACATTAATAGTTAATCAATCAGGTGATTATAAAGCTTCACTTGCTAATTAGTCTGTCAGGTAGTCACCAAAACCATGTGACCAATCACATCTGAACAAGATGCAACTTTCCTAGAGGACAGCTAAATTGAGATTCAGCCAAGGTGAAAATGTTCTCCTTGTGTAGTCATGTCAGGCTTTAAAGACCAGTAGTCTTCACATTAATACTCACAAATCATATCACTGCGTAACAACTCAAAGAGGAAGCTGAAAGTGAAGAAAATAAATTCTTATCACTTTATTTCATAATTCAATTTTTAAATTTGTTACGCCAAATATTAAGTTGAATTTCTCAGTTATTTGAATTGTACTTTGCACAATGGCCAGTAAGTAATACATTATGCAAAACAACAAAAAGCCTTAATGATACAAGACCTGTGACAAGTGAAGTGCAGGCATCTCATTTCATGTGGAGACACGAAGTGTGTACATATAATAAGATCACCACATAAACAGATCTAATAGCCACACTGTACCAGAGTCTGTAAGATCACCACATAAACAGATCTAATAGCCACACTGTACCAGAGTCTGTAAGATCACCACATAAACAGATCTAATAGCCACACTGTACCAGAGTCTGTAAGATCACCTCTTAAACAGATCTAATAGCCACACTGTACCAGAGTCTGTAAGATCACCTCATAAACAGATCTAACATCCACACTGTACCAGAGTCTGTGCACCTGGATTCTTTCATTTCCAATAGATATGTTTGACCTTTTTTGTCTGGTGTTAATGCTATTCAATAGGAAATGGAATGACAAAAGGTCACACAATAGTACAGATCAGGCACAGATTACTGGTAGGTGCACAGATTACAAAAAAAAAGTTGCAACGGCACGCTGATTCCAATACTGCTATCCTTATCATAAACAAACTGTGGCTGGCTTAAATATCATGTACTTAGATACATTTACCAATACTATTAAAAGCGTAAATTTTCACAATTAAAAACCAACCGTGGGAAGATGACAATAAACCACATATGGATAAAATTAAAGCTATATTTCTTAAATACCATGACCTTTACTTTGAAGAAAAAAACAAGGCAATTCCATATTAGTTTAAATCTCAAATAAGAAAACAATGGAGTTTTTAAAAACCTGAAACACGTTTTAACTTACAATTCCTCTTCCTTAATCTGTCCTGACCACATCTATCCTGAGATATTCCAAATGAATTTATTGCACTTATAAAGATCAGCAACTGCTTATGGGCTAGACTAAACTTAGATAACAAGGTATTTTATCATACATCAAGTATGTTTAATGACAAAAGAAAATCGTTCATTTCCTTTCTATATATATATAACTAACTAGTAAATTTCATCTACAAATCTCAAGATACAAATCAAAATCTCCAGTAATTTATAACTAAAAACCATTCACCTTAAACTTTGATTTTTAATATAGTTTTCTTATTTCCTTTCTAAAAGCATTACAAATTAACTAAAGCAATGTCAAAGCTCTGCCTGGGGCTACTCAAAATGTTAGATGAATGTGCCACAACTGATGTCCCATGTTCAGTTATTGTACCCTTAAGCTATGTTTGATCTATCACGTGTCAGAACACACTTAAATTTCTGCTCCTGTACTGAAAAATTAAAAGAGGAATTTTTGCAAGCTGTTTTAAACATGGCACATTTTCCATGCAATTAATATCATCTAATGTGAATTATCCAGAATTGACAAATTAGAATGAGTGACTGTCAAAAAACACCACACTGACCTCAAAAAATGTATGTCAATCACTAAGTATTAGTGATCATCTTGGGCTAATAACTGGTCACATCAAAACCATGTTTGTGAAAGATTGCCAAAACTCATCAGAATATTTGTGAATTATTCCCCAAATTTATAAAATTATTTATGAATTATTCCCAAATTTTATCAGAATATTAGTGAATAAAAATCCAATCTTATTATAATATTCATGAATTATTATCAGAATGTTTGTCAGAATGCACAAAGATGTAACTCTGCCCTGTACTCTCAAAACATTTTAACCAGAAAAAAACTCAAGCTAAAAACAGCTACATTAGATTTGAACCTTGGAGTGCATCAATGTCATTGGGATTTTTAGTCACAGGGACCTGTGTAACTAAGATGATCCTGAAAGTTCTATGATTCTTTCTTTATTCTCGTAACAATTATAGACTGTCAGAATTTTCTAACATGGAGCCTGAGCTTGGGTTTCTTGATTAGAAAGTTTTGAGACTATACAGCCAGGACACCTATACATTTCACTATACAGCTAGGACACCTACACATTATATCGCAAGGACACCTATACATTTCACTATACAGCTATGAAACCTACACATTACACAGCAAGGACACCTATACATTTCACTATACAGCTAGGACACCTGCACATTACACAGCAAGGACACCTATACATTTCACTATACAGCCAGGACACCTACACATTACACAGCAAGGCCACCTATATATTTCACTATACAGCTATGAAACCTACACATTACACAGCAAGGACACCTACACATTTTACTATACAGCTAGGACACCTACACATTATACAGCAATGACACCTATACATTTCACTATACAGCTAGGACACGTACACATTATACAGCAAGGCCACCTATATATTTCACTATACAGCTAGGACACCTACACATTACACAGCAAGGACACCTATACATTTTACTATACAGCTAGGACACCTACACATTATACAGCAATGACACCTATACATTTCACTATACAGCTAGGACACATACACATTATACAGCAAGGACACCTATATATTTCACTATACAGCAAGGACACCTACACATTACACAGCAAGGACACCTATACATTTCACTATACAACTAGGACACCTACACATTATATAGCAAGGACACCTATACATTTCACTATACAGCTAGGGCACCTATACATTATACAGCAAGGACACCTATACATTTCACTATACAGCTAGGACACCTATACATTATACAGCAAGGACACCTATACATTTCACTATACAGCTAGGACACCTACACATTATACAGCAAGGACACCTATACATTTCACTATACAGCTAGGGCACCTATACATTATACAGCAAGGACACCTATACATTTCACTTTACAGCTAGGACACCTATACATTTCACTATACAGCTAGGACACCTATACATTATACAGCTAGGGCACCTATACATTTCACTATACAGCTAGGACACCTATACATTATACAGCTAGGACACATATACATTTCACTATACAGCTAGGACACCTATACATTATACAGCTAGGTCACCTATACATTTCACTACACAGCTAGGAGACCTATAAATTATACAGCTAGGACACCTATACATTTCACTATACAGCTAGGACACCTATACATTATACAGCTAGGTCACCTATACATTTCACTACACAGCTAGGACACCTATAAATTATACAGCTAGGACACCTATACATTTCACTATACAGCTAGGACACCTATACATTATACAGCTAGGTCACCTATACATTTCACTACACAGCTAGGAGACCTATAAATTATACAGCTAGGACACCTAAACATTTCACTACACAGCTAGGACACCTATACATTATACAGCTAGGTCACCTATACATTTCACTACACAGCTAGGACACCTATAAATTATACAACTAGGACACCTATACATTTCACTATACAACTAGGACACCTATACATTATACAGCTAGGTCACCTATACATTTCACTACACAGCTAGGAGACCTATAAATTATACAGCTAGGACACCTATACATTTCACTATACAGCTAGGACACCTATACATTATACAGCTAGGTCACCTATACATTTCACTACACAGCTAGGAGACCTATAAATTATACAGCTAGGACACCTATACATTTCACTATACAGCTAGGACACCTATACATTATACAGCTAGGTCACCTATACATTTCACTATACAGCTAGGACACCTATAAATTATACAGCTAGGACACCTATACATTTCACTATACAGCTAGGACACCTATAAATTATACAGCTAGGACACCTATACATTTCACTATACAGCAAGCCTTGATTATCCATATAGTCTCAGGTCCTATGACAAGTTCTGGTAACTTTTACTGCTTACAAATTCAATTTATCATAACAGGTCCTTTTTTTAAACAAACTTTTGTGAAATGTTCAGAAAGTATGTGACGATCAATCATCAGTTTGTATTGACCAGTTGATGATTAATAATGCATAACTTTATTGTAGATGTCAGAATTCACAAGGAGTGAAATGACAGGTCCATGTCACATATTAATACATGTCACAATACAATGACAGGTCCATGTCACATATTAATACATGTCACAATACAATGACAGGTCCATGATACATATTATTACATGTCACAATACAATAATAAGTCAATGCCATGTATTAATACATATCACAATACAATGATAGGTCCATGCCATGTATTAATACATATCACAATACAATGATAGGTCCATGCCATGTATTAATACATATCACAATACAATGATAGGTCCATGCCATGTATTAATACATATCACAATACAATGATAGGTCCATGTTATATATTAATACATATCACAACAATGCAATCATAGGTCCATGCCACATATTTATATATGTCACAATACAATGATAGGTCCATGCCACATATTTATACATATCACAATACAAGGAGAAGGTCCATGCCACATGTTAAAACATGTCACAATACATAGATTCCATGCCAAGTATTAATACATATCACAATACAATGACAGGTCCATGCCATGTATTCATACATGTCAAAATACAATGATAGGTCCATGCCAAGTATTTATACATATCACAATACAAAACCTATGATACAACACATATTTGATGTATTTGTTTTATTTTTAGAAAATGTGATTTTATTATCTTAAATATGAAATAAATAATGCAATTTTCTCAAGTGAGGACATTCTTATCTAGAATGGGTCCAAGTGCTGGAGGTGAGATGCCTCACAGAGGATCCCCATGCTGTAAACACTATTGCCTCAGTATATCAAAAAGGAAAAAGTAATGGCGCCTCAGTGTATCAGTAGATCATTTCACCTTTAGTACTGATCCAACTGCCAGTCCACCTACCTGTCACCTACATTTAAGAACTGACCAGAGTCACATGTTAATAGTGATTGCTGAAAGGACCTAATTAACTAGACAAGCCTTAGGCACTTAAGACACTTCACACTTTCTGACTGAGCTTCAGCTGAATTAATAGGAACTCTGAATATCAATATATAATGACATTTATAGTCAGATTTTATCAAATTTATAGCTTAAATTCAATGTCATCAGTACTATCAAAAAATTTCATCAACAAATTTGAACAAATAAAACAAATGTATTTGCTAAGGAAATGGAAGGAATTAGAGGTCTTCTGTGGTAGGGTTAATTCTGTCTTTGGTTTCTGACAACATCTAATAGATTTTGATTTTGTCTCAAGTCCGATGTTGAAAGTACTTAACCTTATCATTCGTGTTTGATTGCAAATAAAGCTTAGAAAATTTGGAAAATGGATGTTGTGCTATAATGTGATATTTACATCTCCAATGACCAAAACAACACAATTCAAACACTGTATATAGTCAAAGCTAAAGGACCCATAAGGACAAATGCTGAATCAATTACTCATTTGAATGAATGAATAGCAGCTTCTGATTGGCTAAATGAATAGCGACTTCTGATTGGCTAAATGAATAGCAGCTTCTGATTGGCTAAATGAATAGTGACTTCATTTAGCTGATACCAGGGAGGTGGTGAATGAATAGTTACTTCTGATTGGCAAACATCATCGAAGTGGTGACGAACAGTGACTTTTAATTAGCTAATACCAGAGATGTGAATAAACAGCAACTTCTGATTTGCTAATACCTGGCATGATGTTTATCATAAAACTATTGACTGATTAATTTGTCCACATTAGATTTAGCTCAAAACAGGAATATTTCTTCAAACAGCTTGAAGTTCTAAACAGCTGCAGTACTGAAACACTTTTTGTGTATGGTGCCAATATATACTATCAACAGCAGATTCAGAAATATTGTTTAGCATCATCTGGGGTAGGAAAGGCAGATAGGTGAGAGACCTGTTGGCCAAAACTCCTGGCAGGAGCCAAGTGGGCAGAGCCTTGAAAGCCCCTGCATTTATGTGTTTTCAAGGCATAAGTTTAACCCTCAAACTACAAAAGAAAACTTACTCTCCTGAGAAATGTCTTAGTTGTTTTGCACTAACTTTTGCATGCCAGTTTTGCTCCCCCACCTCCAACCACCTTGTTTTTATCTAATTGTCACACACATTTTTTTTAAATTCCATTTTAGAAAGAAATTTAGTCTATCATAAAACAGTACATATTAGTTCCCATGAGGTCAAACATTTAACCCCCTACACACCCATAATATGTTGCATCTTTTGATTCATTTCACTAAATACTTATAATTTAGTTCCACCTGATCATTGTTGTTTACATTTGTACTCGTATCCAATAAATTTACCAGTAATCTAACTATCCTAAAGTATTTTAATATCATTTTTGTACATCTGAGAAATATTCATTAAACATGAAAGAAAACAAAACAAATATTTTAATTTGTTCACTTAACCTATCCTACAGTTGATTTCTGTATGACACAAGCAATGGTTTGCAAACATGAACTCGCTTGTATATTTTACAGTCTATTTATACATGTGGTATATTTTAAAGTCTATTTATGCGATACAATCAGCCCCAGGTTAGTAAATTCTGTTAGACTAGTAGTTTTCATAATTTGTAATAGTCCAAAAGCTCGTAAATTTCTGTTGGACTAGTAGTCTTTATAATTTTGAAAACCCAAAGGCTATCAGCTAAAATACCAACTCTTTGACAGACCAAGATAAATATTAGAGTACCTAAAATGGGGGTAACATAAGGTCCATAGAAACTCAGACTAAAATAGTGTAAACCAGAATTATGTACTTGTCAAAATGCCATAATTACATGTATCAAAATCCAAAATATGATTCATCATTCCATCGTTAATGGATTAGCATCAGGGAGACTTATTTTGTTCAAAGGTTTGTATCTATTGTAAAACAAACAAACACACAATGCCTACAATGATCATGAGAGATCTTTCCACACTGATTTCACTGTAGCACAATGGGTACTGCCAAGTTACAATACATAATGACTAGTGTAAATAGGGTATTTGTCTTCTTTTTTTATTAGATAATTTTTCTTCTGAATGAACAGGCTGTAAAAATGTTCACACAGTCCTCTTTTTTTCAACAGGTTATTTTGTGAGAATCATTGTTTGTCCTGTGAACTCATAGTGAGTATTGTCAAGTAACCTTGATGGTTTTCTACTTCTGAATTATGAATGATTGTGATATTTAAGAAAAAACGTTTTTTTGTTAACAGTGATACATGTTTGACATTATGAGAAGGACTTGAGAAGATTCAGCTGACTCATCAATATCTCAGTCTGCAAGTCCTTCTGGCTACAAGGACATTTTTGTAAAATTCTAGGCCTATTTGGTTTGGCACAGCAACACAAGCAGGTTATTTAGTGCCAAGGCAATTGGTGTAAAGTGCCTTGCCCAAGGACACACCACTGTAGCTGACCCAGTCTGTTCTGATGGTAGGATTCAAACCTGCACATGTTTGGTCGTGAATCTGGCACACTAACCAATGAGTCACCACAGCTCCTTTTAGGCCTGTATTATTCAGCTCTGTTAAAAAGAAACAATTAGATACTGTTTACATTCATTTATAAGTTGAGTCCAACTACAAACAACATACACCCTGACCTGCCATCACAGAATGATACAGATCAGGATCGATGTTTGTTCTACTGATTAATGCCAACAATCTGCATAGACTGAGATGTGCTTGTGCATTACATGCCAGCAGATCTAGGTCTAGGCAGTTTGCAGTTGCACTTGACTTGTAAACTGTTACTTACAGTAATAAAAGTTTTATCATTTACAAGGCATCACAAGAAGCCTGTTGAGACCTCAGGAATGTGGAGATTTCACCACCTCTTCTTTAGTCAAACATACATTATCTCGAAAAATTGTCATTTTATCTTCTCTTTTTTTTTGCAGGGAAAATTCCTAGGGATAGACACAAGACTTATGCTTACAGTGAATACTTGAGATTTTCGTTTTGCAGAAATCATAGATTTGAAATGTAGTTTGTATGGGGCAAAACTAATTTTAAATTATGCAATACTTACCCATAGCTATAGTTTAGCTTTCTTTTTCATGCCCCCAAAAATACACCATCTGTTTTGTTTGATGTACATACATTTTCCCTCAGAGTGAGAAACTGTCAGTATGATGCAATTCCTCTGCAACTTGCCTTATATTACAATCAAACTGAACAGGGGCATATTGTGATACACTCCATCTGTCTATAACATATCCTCCTATACTGCAGGGTAGAAGTCTGACAAACTTGATACATAGGCTGCCATTGTGGCAAGCATCTGTAAAAGGGTATGATTTTTGGGCCACGCAGTTCGGTTGCCTGGAAGTTGGTGAAAGGGTATGATATTTGGGTACTCATCTAGGTTGTCTGGGAGTTGGTGAAAGGTTGTGATATTTGGGTACTCATCTAGGTTGTCTGGGAGTTGGTGCAAAGCCTCATCTAGATTAGCTGGTGAAAGGGTATATTTAGAATCCTCCTCTAGGTTGTCTGGGAGTGTTGGTGAAAGAATAACATTTGGGTTGGGATCTAGGCTGCCTGGGAGTTGTTGAATGGGTACGATAATCGGACCCCTAATCTAGGTTACCTGGAAGCTGGTGATGGGTGTGATTTTGGGCCCCTCATTTAGGTTGCCTGAGAGTTGGTGAAAGGGCATGATTTTTGGGGGTCCCTCAGTTTGGTTGCCTGGTAGTTGGTGAAAGGTCAAATTTACAAAAGAATCACAATTACAATGACAATCTTCAATATCATATTTTTTAACCAAAATATGTACATGCATTTGATTTGAATGCTGAGGAATAATAATAATAATAATGTTCTAATGTCACTTATTCAGAATCATGACCCTGAGTCACAATCAGGAATGGGGTTGGGGTAACAAAAGTATGTCATTTAGCACTAAGGTAATTAAAGTAAAGCAAACTCTGAGAAAATACCATGGCAGCCAACCCGACAGACCCTATATGTATTATCTGAACCTGAACCCTTACAGTTGCATGTCCACTACACTAACCACTGCAGTTCCTGCCTCTGATGACATGCTGGAGAGTGCATCAACCCTATTCTACATTCCTGAGCCTGCAAGGGCTGCTGAGGGAGGAAGAACATGTATTAGTGTTGGGTTTTGCCCCATGACAGCATAGGTAGGTAGGTATGGATACATGCATGCATGAATGGATGGATGGACAGATGCCTGCATGCATGCAGTTTAACAGTACATCAGCACAATTCAGGATATACAGTGCCAAAAGTACATACCAAATAATGATAAGGCACAAAATTCAGAATATTACATTTTTACACACTGCACTCTTTTAAAATGTCAGCTGGAACATCATGGGTAATTGGGTTGGACAGTCATTCATAGGAATTGCTGTAATTTAACTGCTGCCTGACAACTGCCATGGTTTGGTTTGGGTTTTACACACAGCAAACACAAGTAGGTTATATAGAATCAAGGCAACTGAGCAAAGTGCCTTGCCCAAGGACACAGACCAATAGTCCATGAAGGCTAATATAAATCGGACACTCCCTGGACACTTGCTGTGGGCCTATGGTCAAACAGTCAATTTCTGTGGACATATTAAATTTATCAGTCAAATCAGTTGCACCTGTCCATTATTCCTCCTTTCAATTACACATCCCAAGAATAAAGGAGGGTTAAGAGGCAAGGTGATAATGTATGCCCTAATTATATGTTATCAAATGCATGCATCTGAAATCACAGAAGAACTTTCTTCAAATTTTTGCGACATTTTCAAGAAGAACAGATGCAGACTGTAAAATGTATTTGAAGACATCTTTATTCAACTGTTATTTTGTTTAATGTTATTGCCATGAGAAACTATGAGATACTTATAATACAAGACATTAACATTAATAACTTCAAATTGTTATTATTCTCAATCACACACACACTGACACATACACACAAACACATACACACAACCACACAAATGCCCTTAATACAGGGGCCTGAGTGGCCGAGTGGTCTAACGCGCTCTCCATTACGGATCACTGCCATCTCACCTCTGTCTGCGTGGGTTCGAGTCTCAGATTCAGCCAATGTGGGTATGTGAGAAAGCTTGCCAGTAGCTTCTCGTGGGTCAGTGGTTCTTTCCGGAGTTTTCTCGGGTTCTTCCTCCACCATTAATAGTGGCCACCATATATAGCCTATCATGTGCTGAAAAATGGCGTTAAACCCTACAACAACAAAAAAGCCCTTAATACATATACTCACACATGTGGTTAACACATACTCGCACATGCTTAACACATACTCACAAGTGTCCTTAACATACACTTTCACAAGTGTCCTTAACATACACTCACAAGTGTCTTTAACACATTCACAAGTGCACTTCGCACATAAACTCACATGTGCCCTTTGCATATACACTCACAAGTGCCATTAACATGTACACTTGTAAGTGCCTTTAACACATACATTAGCAAGTGCCTTTAACACAAACACTCACAAATGCCCTTAAAACATACATTCAAAAGTGTCTTTAACACATACACTCGCATTTGCCCTTAATGCATTCACATGTGCACTTCGCACATAAACTCACAAGTAACCTTCGCACATATACTCACAAATGTCCTTAATGCATACACTCACAAGTGTCAGTAAATTAATTGAGGTACAGTTTAAAAAGCTACTTGACCCATTCCAAAACATCAGATTTCAATCACAATTTTTTTATAAATGCATTCTTTTACTAATTTAAGGGACCAGCTATTAAAATGTTTAGAGGGGGTTGGGATTTTTCAAAAACAAATTATTGTTTTCAAATGGCTTGAAAAAATATTCTTGTTTGATTTATAGCAAAAAGGGACCTATTACATCAATTATAAAACATTTAATTATCTTGCAGTAAAATAAAGAAAAAGATATCCCCACTAAAAAAAAAGACAGGTCACCACCAACCCTAAGAAATTAAATGGTCCAAACTTGTGCAGTAATAGCTGTAAATAATTTATTTCCGCTTTCTGTATTTCAGCAAGGCTGTATATTTTGTTTTCAGGTCAACAAGTAGCAAACATCTGAGTCTGATTATTACTTCTCCAGACTGTGGGAGAATATGGTTTTAAATCAGGACTGACTTAAATTTAACTGAAATCCCATACAGTGTTATTTAGAAACATGATGAAATATTACTGAACCTGAATTGCTGACACAGCAACAATGCACGAACCTCAACTACTAGGAAAATTAATTTAAAACTTCTCAATAGATTGGAAATAATAACAAGTTTACTTTTTTATGACAGTTAAATGTTTAATAGGTTTTTACAAGATTGGTAAAAATTAAGAGGCATGTCAGTGTGAAAAAACCCCACTTAAAACAATAAATGGGGTACATTAAAAAAAGCAAAATGAAGTACAAGCGAGTTATACAACATCTGCTTGTCCCAGCATTCCTTCACATTTGATCTGATGACCAAACTGGGTTACTCTCAATCAAAATGGTAGATCTGAATTTAAAATAAGTGTATTATAATATACATATAAACCCACTGTCCATTGTTATTAACACCATGTACACACACAAGGAAAGATTATAACAAAACAATAGTAATCATTTTCTGACCCCCACCCCCAAAGGCCCCAAGTGGAAGAATCACAGACACCAAGTATACGAGCATGCTGTTGTTTAACAACACAGCTGACAAAAATATTCATTCATAAAAAAATAAATCCATTTCCTCTAATGATTTTCAGTAAACTGATATCTTGCAGTGCATCCCATATGATGTTAAAATGGCATCCCTTATGATGTCAAAATGGCATCCTGAATGATGTCAAAATGGCATCCTGACTGATGTCAAAATGGTATTAAAGGTAAATATAAAGAACAAGACTAGAAATGAACATTATGTTACACTGTATTGTTGTTATACATGTACCACTAACTCTTGTTTTGTCAGCCCTGCCTTTAGTCTTAAGAAAACAAATTCTACATTAAAACTTAACTTATATTTCATATTCTACAATCCTGTATTTTTTTTAATCAGCAAACTTAGTTACATTTAGTTTATGGCTTTTGAAATTTTGAAATGCTCTCTCAACACAGCTGAGTAGTTATGGTGTTGTAGCCCCAGGCAAATGTATAATGCTTTCAAAACTTAAAAGGTCAACATGTCAACAACAATTTGTGTTTCAAGAACAGAATCTGTGAAAGTACTTTCTAAATATATTTTTTTAAGAGTTTAACTGCCATGATCGCATTATTTTCTTCATCAAATTGGTTGAAACTGCAACTAAACTTGCCAGTGGTAAAAATGGTGGACATCACTGACTAGTTCCACAATGCAAGATTTCCACCCTGATATTTATGACAGGATGGATGTGACATCTTACCTCCAGCTCTAATGGTGTTATAAACTGTGTTCAAGCCCATACTGACACTTTTCCACAAGTTAAAGTCTAATTGCTAAGTTTAATTGGTTTATATTTATTCTGGCATATTTTTCCTGATAGAATGAAAGTTTATTTAATGAAACAAAACTATCTAATTGCTTCCATCTATGTTAGTGTGCTTATCCTTTATTTCATTCCAGAAATGTATCAATACTTAAACCAACTTCAGCATTTCTTTTCTACCATCACATTTCAACTAAATGAAATGTGTGTCAATGGAACCTGAAAACACATTCACTTGCTTGTGTCATGTACATGTATATGTTGTAGGGGTTGTTGCAAACTAGTCCAGAAATATTTCTGACTAACATTTTCTAATAAAGGTTTAGAAACTAAAAAATAACACAAAATAAATATCCTGTTTGTATGACAGCTGATTAGGTCCTTTTTACCTATTGGTAACCTAGATACTCCTGTCAGGTAAAATGAATGACAATGTATAGTTTCTGCCAAGCTCTTTTAAATTAGTATAACCAAAACACTTTGCCTGTATCTCTCCATTCAGCATCATTGCTCACTTTACAATGATGGGACTGTACATAACATGTATGAATTAGTATTCACTTAACAAAGATGTAACTGTTAATGATGTATATGAGATAGTATTGTACAGATGTGTAAGAATTATTAATTACCTTCCAGTTCATCAATTTTCATAACATCATGGAGTAGTATTTATCAAGTAGATCCGTCATCTCATGTGACTGGCCCTTTTTTTTTAAAAGGGGGGGGGGGTATGAAAATGAGTTATGTCTGTATTAACATCTGACTAGGTTTTTCAGATACATGAATTTTGCTGGGGTTGTTTTATTTTATTGATGTGATGTTTCTTAACACTGTTTGTGCTTCATGTATTGATGTGTTAACAAATTCAGTCATAAATAAATGTTTTGTGTACAAGACAATTAAGTGAATTGTTCATGTTTTAAATGTTGTTTAGAGAACAATGGAACTCTTAATAAAATTACATATGAAAACAAGTTTTGACTCAAATACCATCTCATCATTTCAATCTGATCTCACCTTGGCTTGTGAAGTTGGCATGAACAAGAGAGCACTGAGTAGCACCTGGGGAAAATGCTGGCAGTAAAGCTAGGGCTTGTGCCAGATAGTAGAAATCCTTCCACTATTCAGTAAGACTGCAGTTTGTTTTACATGATGACATACATTTCTTGATACCATAGTGTTTTATAAATCCATCAAAACCAGTTTTGCAAATGACGATTACCATGTCTGGTTTGGTTCGGTCTTTTAGTTAAGTTTGGTTTGATTTGGTCTTTTAGTTAAGTTTGGTTTGGTTTGGTCTTTTAGTTAAGTTTGGTTTGGTTTGGTCTTTTAGTTAAGTTTGGTTTGGGTTGGTCTTTTAGTTAAGTTTGGTTTGGTTTGGTCTTTTAGTTAAGTTTGGTTTGATTTGGTCTTTTAGTTAAGTTTGGTTTGATTTGGTCTTTTGGTTAAGTTTGGTTTGGTTTGGTCTTTTAGTTAAGTTTGGTTTGGTTTGGTTTGGTGTTTTACAACAAAACAACACTTGTAGGTTATTTAGCACTGAAGCAACTGAAGTAAAGTGCCTTACCCAATGAAACATTGTGGCAGCGAACCTGAGCTGATCCAAAGATCGGATGAAAAAGAAACATGATCATTCAGTCACAATTCCAGCACATAAAACGCTGAGCCACCATGGCCTCCTGCCCCAAAGTTTGTAACTTCTTACAATATTTGGGAAGGGATGGGGCAGTCCTATCCTACATCAACATCATTGTGCATGACTGAGGTGGAGAACAGAACCGAGCCAAAAAACTATAATGGCTCAAGTAGTGTTTAGACTGGTATATTTGGCAGGAGAGAGACAAACAAAAACATGTTTATTATGTTATTAAAATGAGGATCAGAATTAATATCACTACATATTGGTTTGTAATAAGTATTATTTATCAAGACAATCCCTCACTGTAAGATGGAAACACCCCTGAATGATAAGCTGATGAGTTTGTATTCGTTAGAAAATTACCGTATATTCTCAACTATAGGTAGATTCCAACTGCAAACTGCACAGACCCAGATCTGCCAATGCATAATGCACCAGCAGATCTGGGTCTATGCAGTTTGTTATAACTAATCAGTAGAACTAACACTATAGACCCTGATCCTTGGTGCATCATGCAATTGCAAATCAGGGGTCAATGTTGTTTTGCAGTTGGACTCGACTTATAAGCAAGTATATGGTATGCCATTTAGCAAAGTATGTGTATGTAGCATTTGAAATGAGAAAGAAGGTTACATCATCTGATGCCATGTGTGTGTGTGTGTGTGTGTTTTATATTTTTAATATACCTTTAACAATTTTAGTCATATTGCTATGATGTGTGTAGTGTGTCATTTTATAGCGATGTCAAGCACTGGGGCATCATGCTGCAGACATGTAGCATGATGTCCCACCCAGTTACATTATCCTGACACCAGGCTGACCAGTCCTAACACTAACTTCTTAATGCTGAACGCCAAGCAAGGCAGCTGCTAGTAACAATTTTATAAATCTTTGGAATGACTTGGTGAGGTTTCAAACCCATGACCTCCCTCATCTGAGGCTCATGCTCTAAAACCTCAGGCCACTGAATCAGTGATCCAATATTAAACTAAAACTTTTAGTAGTAATTTTATGTGACAGTATGTTTCTTTACATATTCTGTTTTACAGATTTCTTTCATATACACAATCAGTGTGACAGTATGTTTCTTTACATATTCTGTTTTACAGATTTCTTTCATATACACAATCAATGTGACAGTATGTTTCTTTACATATTCTGTTTTACAGATTTCTTTCATATACACAATCAATGTGACAGTATGTTTCTTTACATATTCTGTTTTACAGATTTCTTTCATATACACAATCAATGTGACAGTATGTTTCTTTACATATTCTGTTTTACAGATTTCTTTCATATACACAATCAATGTGACAGTATGTTTCTTTACATATTCTGTTTTACAGATTTCTTTCATATACACAATCAATGTGACAGTATGTTTCTTTACATATTCTGTTTTACAGATTTCTTTCATATACACAATCAATGTGACAGTATGTTTCTTTACATATTCTGTTTTACAGATTTCTTTCATATACACAATCAATGTTCTGCTGAATAGAAATGTGTTGTTTTTGAGAGTAATAAAGAATTGGAATGTAAATTTATCATATATACAAATATACTGAAAAGTACAAAAAATGTTTTTCACAAAGTCAAGACAGAAAAATATATATGTAAGTGTAAAAAGTTGATAGATTTTGCCTAACTGTCTAAACATAAATGAAAACAATTACTTGAAACAAAATTGATACTCACAGGAAGTGTCAGGAAGTATATGTTTCCAGAATAATTCACAAACCATGACCAGATATATATAATACAAGGGTATGACCCCTTCATACAGTACAGTCCAAACACAGTAATGTTAACCAAGCCAGGTGGACACTACACCTACAAGACATTCTATGAGAGTGTTATGTACATTGTAATAGACAAGTGAGTGACAAGTTCAGCTGACATCCATCATAACAACACAGCTGATCTTTTGTCTGTATGAATAGAAGACATTGACATACATTTTAAATTCTTCCCATTCCATTCTGATAAGTGGCACTGTGTGAGTGTGATTTAGATTTTTAATGTAGCTTTTTAAAAAAATTCAGTCATATCGCTACGATGTCTGCAGTGTGACAGTTTGTAGTGATGTTTAGCACTGAGGCATCATGCCACAGACATGTAGCATGATGTCCCACCCAGTCACATTATCTTGACACCAGGCACTAGTCCTAACCTCTTAATGCTGAGTGCCAAGCGAAGCAGCTGTTAGTACCATTTTTAAAAGTCTTTGGTATGACTTCGCCCAGGTTCAAACCCGTGGCCTCCTGTATCCGAGGCGGACGCTTTACCACTAGGAGATAAGTGGCACTACTATAGATGCAAGTTCATCCAGATATGTTGCTTTTTATTTCAGAAATAAGCAGGTAAATCGGTGTTTGTACCAGATAATTTATTATAAGACTGCAGACAAGAAGTGCAGGCATTGATTAGTTGCTGCATTACTTTTACAAGAGGGATGCACTTTGGGGAAGAAAAAATATTGCATACAATCAGGAGAAGTATGGTAAAGCTAAAATTCTTCATTTAGGACCCATTTCACATGGAGACAGCTAGTGGGACAAATGGGTCAGGGCAGGCATGTGCAGCTTCTTCTAAGGTTCGAGCCGGCAATTTTTAAACCCACACAATATCATCTAAATGAAACCGGATAAAACCAGGTCACAGGCCAGATGTGGCCTGCAGGCCATAGGTTGAACATGCCTGGCTTTGTGGGAAAGGAACAGCAGACAGGTAAATAATGTGGGTGAAAGTGTACACCTGACCACAATTTTATGAAGGCTGACCATGCCAGGTACTGTATGTACTTGTTTATAATTTTCATTCAACTGCAAACAACACATACCCTGATCCGCCATCATATAATATGACCACAGATCAGAATCTATGTTGTTTGTTCTACTGATCAGTTCTAACAAACTGAATTGAGCTCTCCAAGTAGTTTCTTCGGAGTAACAATAGCAAACGTGCTAATGGACAGACAGACAGACAACAGGATATCCCATAATCTCTTCTGATATATGATGAGTAGACCTAAAAATGAAAAAGTCCAAAACATTTCAAACTAAATTTTCACACAAGTCCAGTAACTGCTCTGTGAAATGAACTATACATGTTTATGCAGTTAATTAGAAAAATTAATGTGAATTGTTTGGCCCTAAATTTCAGGAAAAGTTTTGGAAACAATTTTTTTTTAAAATTTCAATTGTCTGTTCCAGAAGCAGCTGATTAAATATTTATATATCTAGTGGCTCAGTGATTACCATGTCGAACTAATGTGACCTAAATGAAACACCTAATCCCCATCAGAGTTAATTACAATGTATACTTCCTAATGTGCTCATTTCAAGACATTTGGCCAAAAGACAAACTG
The DNA here is from genome assembly GCA_028554795.2 of Sinohyriopsis cumingii. Classification (NCBI taxonomy): domain Eukaryota; kingdom Metazoa; phylum Mollusca; class Bivalvia; order Unionida; family Unionidae; genus Sinohyriopsis; species Sinohyriopsis cumingii. Next base: position 97,332,507 of record CM068830.1, read on the forward strand.
ATGCGTAAACCTTAAATAAACAAGTATCTATTTTTCATTTTGAAAGAATTTAGACCATATACATCTCATTCTCAGAGAGAAAGGAAAACAAATATTATGTCCATATATGATGTTATAAAGAAATTCCTTTAAATTTTTTCTTGCAAGATTTACTCCACTTTAGTACTCTTTTTACAAATGAAAAGAAACTTTCCTATTTAAAAACAGATTGCTGTCCAATTTTAATTTTGCTGACATGAAAGGATCTTATTTGTCCATCGATAATACTTTGAAAATACTGGTAGTGATATAATTTATTTGCTGTAGAATTAGTTGACCACTGTTGCCACCATATTTACTCACTTACAAGTCAAGACAAACTGCAAATAACAAAGCAACAAAGATCCTGATCAGCCATAGTATAATGTCCTGCAAATCAGGTCTATGTTGTTTGTTCTACAGATTACTCCTAAAAACTGCACAGACCCAGATCTGCCAGCACATTATGCAATGGTAAATCTGGATCTTTGTACTTTGCAGTTGGACTTGACTTATAACTGAGTATATACAGTACATTTTTGTTCATGATGCAGCTTTCCAATATTTTCTTACGCTCGATGTATGACATATGGGTAAACAATATGATCATGCAAAGGTGTCTGCATCCAATCAGAGCCATGGTTAGATAGTGTTTACGTCCAATTAGATCAATGGATAGATGTGTTTGCATCCTGTTACATAGTTAATGAATACATTTTTATGATGTCACCAAATTTGAATATTCCTTCAATATTTAATCATTTGTGCATCAACATTGTGCATAAATTCCGAAATTAGCAATTCCTTGACAATTTGTAAGAAATTTCCAAAACCCTTGTTGAGGAAGACGATGACTGAATGGATGTAGAGGTGTTCCTTCCCATCTGCTGGGGTGGTCTTTAAGTCACTCCCTGTCCCTGATTGGTTTCATTACTAATTGAACTCATCAGAGCGAATTGATCTGGTTGATTCATTTGTTCAATCACTTTATATTGTCAGTGAGTTGTTTATATACCCCTTCGCAGCTGGTATTGCTTCATGTTAGGTCATAAGACAATTGTATTGACAAGGTCATTGCAGTATCCGGGTTTTGAATGATACCATTGTCTTGCAGCTGGGATTCAGGATAAAACAGTGGATAGAAACATAATTATAGAAAATCATGTCTGAAACAAGGCTATAAATAACGTAATGACTAGAAAACTCTTTAATTTTTAATTAGATTACAAACACTTTGTTTTCTACATTGTAGATAAACAAAATTTTGTAACACTAAGCAAAAAGCTTCCATACTATTGTACAATGTGCATAATGTTATTGCGTCACACCAACGACTGGCAATGTTTAAATGCTATTACACAAAACAAAACACATTGGTAATTCATTCTGATGTGTAGTGGTTGTGTAGCAAGGCAGTTCTGTCATGATTAATGACATGATCAATGAAAAGCAAGGGGCACCAAACAGAAGAAAGTGTTTCCTCAAAAGAGTTTAAAATTTCAGCAATTTGACTGCAGGGCCAGAATCTCCAAGTTTACATTGTTAAATAGTATTTACATTCAATCAGATTAAAGGTTAAATAGTGTCTGCATCCAGTCAGCAATGATTAGATATTGTTTACATCCAGTAAGAGAAATGGTTAGATAGTGTTTGCATCCAATCAGAGCAATGGTTACATATTGTTTGCATTCAATCAATGCAATTGTCATATAGTGTTTGCATCCAATCAGAGCAATGGTAAGATAGTGTTTACATCCAATCGAAGCAATTGTTATACAGGGTATGGTTAGATTGATACCATTTATAATCATATAAAAAACAGGTCCAACTGTAAAATGCATAGATTCAGATCCTCCCCTGCATAAAGCACCAGCTATCTGTGTCTATACAGTTTTGTTAGGAACAATTAGTATAAGTAAGCAGCAGAGACCCTGATCTATGAGTACATTATGTGATGGCAGATAATGGTCTTGTTGTTAGCAACTTGACCTGGCTTATAAGCAAGTATGGATGGTACTTAGTGGACATAACATAGTTTGCCCAGTTATCTGGTACAAATTTATAAACAATTTCAAGGCAACCATTAAGGTCTTCATTGTGATGATAAAATAAATCAGAATCATTATTTCACATAGGCAAACCGATCCTTGTTCATACAAACAAAAATTACAATGGCTATTTCATGTGACAATAGTTGGAATTTGCTCTCAAGAAATTCTGGAAGAATTCTTACACACATTTGTGTATTATACATATGTATGTTTTCTAAAATAATCAATATCAATACATGGAAAAATAAAGAAATCTGAAGTTGTGTGCAATTTTATCCCTATTCTAACTTTAACACAATTATCCAAGTTAACAAAGGTCCCTTTTTGGGACTGACACTTTATTGGCTAAAGGAATTTCCAAGAAATCGGAGATAAATCAGGGGTGGGGGATGGGGTGGGATACACAACTGCCAGAACTATAAAGCCAGACATGTGGGAATACAATGATTTCAGAAATATAAAACCAGAAATTTGTATAAACACAACTGCCAGAACTATAAAACCAGACATCTGAGGATACAAAGCTGTCAGAACTATTAAACCAGACATATGGGGATACAATACTGCCAAAATACAAAACCAGACCTTTGGGGATACACAACTGCCAGAACTATAAAACGAGACATTCTGGGATACAAAAATGCCAGAACAATGAAACCAGACATTTTGGGATACGCAACTGCCATAACTATAAAAACCGTGGGATACAATACAGTCAGAACAATAAAATATGACATTTTGAGATAAAAAGTTGTCAGAGTAATAAAACTAGACATTTTGGGATACAAGCTGTCAGAGCTATAAAACAATACATTCTGAGATGCAAAACAATCAGAACTATAAAATACGGCATTTTGGGATACAAAACAGAACAAGAAAACCAAACATTTTGGGATACAAAACAGAACTACAAAACCAAACATTTTGAGATACAAAATTGTTAGAACCATATAAAATATGACATTTTGGGATGCAAAGTAATCAGAAGTACAAAATATTACATTTTGAGATATGAAACAGTTAGAACCATACAAAAATGGGATAAAAATATAAAACAATCAGAACTTTAAAATATGACATTTTGGGATGTAAATAAAAACACCCAACATCATGGATAGATTTAGTTCTTTCTTCCACATACCTGGACAAGAGTATTTTTAAGCTTTTTGGGAGTCTGGTTTTTTTGCTTCCAAAAAGAATCCCACCCATCTCAACCACTTAAATTTACTGGCCAATTTCTTTATAAATTGTGCTATAGTGATGGTATGGTTTACATGTTTTTAATTTCACCTTTCACTGGCACTGAAAGGCCATTATTTTTGCTGATGTGTTGTAAAATGCTACTACATACTGTTGTGTACATTTAATCTGCATTGTTAAGTTTTTGTATTCATTATATGTCAAGTGTA